>JABWTJ010000783.1:0-13235 GCA_016801875.1 Solanum sitiens | reverse complement strand
AAATCGCGTTTGCTAATTGTCACGACCCAAAATCTAGCCGCGAGTGGCACCCACACTTATCCTACTATGTGAGCGAACCAACCAATCTAAAACTCCAACATATTGAACAAAAATACAAAGCGGAAGATTTAAAACTCATTATCCCCAAAAATCTGGAAGTCATCATCACAAGAACATCTATCCTCAAGTTACAAATCTAGAAGTATCTAAGAAGCTAAAATAAATAAAAGGCTAGTCCATGCCGGAAGTTCAAGGCATCAAGACATTGAAGAGAAGATCCAGTCCAAGCTAGACGCATTAGCTCACCCTGAAATCCGGTGTAGTGAAGACTGGCTAGAAGTGCTGCTGAGTTGAAGACGACGGTACGTTTGCTGCATTCCCCAAATAACAAAGAAAGAAACAACAAGTAGGGGGTCAGTACAAAACCACAAGTACTGAGTAGGTATCATCGGCCAACTCAAAACTAGAAAACAGTATATATCAGTTCATATCATAAATCAACTACAATACTCAACATGTAGTAACAAGTACTATAATCATCAATAAGTACTACCAAGTTCATCCATGAGGACTCAAGCCTCAATACCACACTCATTTGGGAAAATAGGTTCATTACATGAGTATTTTAACATCTCTCAAGATTCATTATCTTTCTTCCTCTTGTGTCGGTACGTGACACTCCGATCCCCTACTACTATGTGTCGGAACGTGACACTCCGATCCCCTAATTCTACGTGTCGGTTCGTGACACCCGATCCCCTAATACTATGTGTCGGAACGTGACACTCCGATCCCCTAATTCTACGTGTCGGTTCGTGACACCGATTGCCCCTAATACTATGTGTCGGTACGTGACACTCCGATCCCCTAATCCTACGTGTCGGTTCGTGACACCCGATCCCCTAATACTATGTGTCGGAACGTGACACTCCGATCCACTAACATCATTCTATCAATTCATCAAGCCTTCTTTTATACCAAGGCATCATCAATCTCATTACTTTAGTTCATCAAGCCTTCTTTTATACCAAGGCATCATCAATAACAAGGTGAAATAGGGTTTCTTCAAGATTTTGGATTCAAAAGCTTCATTATGCTTATTTTATCACAATCACATAATCACATTCATGCAAGCATAAGATTAAGCATATAGAAGGGTTTACAATACTACCAATACATATCATTCACTATTAAGAGTTTACTACGAATAGTATCAAAAACCATAACCTACCTTCACCGAGGATTCGTGATCAAGCAAGCAATCTCTCAAAGCTTTTTGTTTCCTCTTCGTTTGTCTCTCTCTATCGATCGTTCCTCTCTCTCCTTGTTCTTTCTATTTTTCTTCTTCAAAACCCTCTTTCTTTTACCTAATTAGCATATAATTAAGTATAAAAGATGAGGAATTAATCCACTAATTAACTCAAGGTTATCTTCTTTACACCCCCAAGAATTTGAGTTATTAACATTAACCCACGAAATTCATAATTATAGCAGGAATAGTCCAAAACGCCCCTTTAAAACTTACCCAGAAATCCGACCCAGACTGGGATTACGCAACTTGTGACGGCCCATCGTGCCTGCGATGGTCCGTCCTGCAGGTTCGTCACAACCTTCAGAGACTCAATTTCCTTGATGAGTCTGAGACGGTCCGTCGTGCCTACGACGGTCCGTCCTGCACTTCCGTCACGACGGACAGAGAATTGCTCCAGTACCCAATTCTCAAGAGTTGAAGTGTTTTGAAACGGAACCTCACAACGGTCCGTCGTGTCTGTGACGGTCCGTCCTGCAGGTCCGTCACAGAGTTCAAAGAGTCAATTTCAGCACTCAAATATAAGAATTCCAAGTGTTTTGGAACGAGACACCCTCGACGGTCCGTCGTTCCCATGACGGTCCGTCGTGGTATCTGTCGTCTCAGACAGTTTTTCCAGAAATAAAATCTGCTGCTCAAAACGACTAAGCAGGTCGTTACACTGATAGCGTTTTATGAGTAAAATTTTGTTTTTCCTATGAATTGTTGAAATTACGACATTTCCACTCTGCTTTACACGTAAATCGCGTTTGCTAATAGCGTTTTATGAGTAAAATTTTGTTTTTCCTACGAATTGTTGAAATTACTATATTGCCACTACCCTTTATACATTTATCGCGTTTTAATTTTCTTTTTCTTACAAATTGTTGATATTACGATATTGCCACTACTTTTTGTACATGAAATCGCGTTCAGTTATGAGTAGAATTATGTTTTTTCTTATAAATTGTTGATATTACTATATATTACTCTTGCGTTATATTTGATTTGTCAAATATTTCGAATATATATATACACACACTTATTACTTTAATCATATCAATAAAAATCATTATTATTTTTCTATTTTATACTCAACATTAATGACTTATTCCTAAGTCATTTTACAAGACGTAATATTATTCGTCAATTAATAAAAACATTATATGAATTATATTCTCATATCAATTTATTTCTTGCAAAACGTGTAAAACTTAAAATGAATAAGTAAAAATTAACTGCGGGGCAATCACTTAACATTTGAATTAATTAGCGTAATGTAAATGATTGTACGTTGAAGGAAAATAAAGTTGTGTTATTTCTTTTTTACAGAGTAAGTGGACCGAGTATATATATATATATATATATAACACTAAACTGTTTAAATGTATAGATAATATTTCGACACTGATATTATGGCATATTTTAAATGAACTCATGTACGTGTAATATATTATACGTAATTCATACTAGACTGTTCGATTTTCTAATTTGAAAATACTTATACGCATATTTATAAATGTAAATTACGTTAATAAGCTAGCTATACTTTAAAATATATTATTTTCCTTATGCATGAAGTTTACTAAGCCTTAAGAATTCATGCATGTTCACTAAGATGTCGTTTCGATGAATGAAACGTAACAAATAAAAGTGTATCATAAATATTTTAAAACTCAAGGATTATTAAAAAATTCTCCATCCAATGGTGAGCCTTGCACGATGTCCTATCGATAATTTTTATTATGTGATTGGGAAATGAGAATATTTAAATATGTTTACTTAATTACGTATTGCTGATATTACGACATCGCCACTGCTATTTATGAGTAAAATTATGTTTTTCTTACAAATTACTGATATTACGACATTGCCACCACTCTTTACACGTAAATCGCGTTTGATAATAGCGTTTTATGAGTAAATTTTGTTTTTCCTGCGAATTATTGATATTACGACATTGCCACCACTCTTTACACATAAATCGCGTTTGATGATTGCGTTTTATGAGTAAAATTTTGTTTTTCCTGCGAATTATTGAAATTACGACATTGCCACTCCTCTTTACACGTAAATCGCGTTTGCTGATTGAGTTTTCTGAGTAAAATTTTGTTTTTCGTACGAATTGTTGAAACTACGACATTGCCACTACCCTTTATATATTTATCGCGTTTTAATTTTATTTTTCTTACAAATTGTTGATATTACGATATTGCCACTACTTTTTGTACATGAAATCGCGTTCAGTTATGAGTAGGATTATGTTTTTCCTTATAAATTGTTGATATTACTTTATATTACTCTTGCGTTTTATTTTATTTGTCAAATATTTCGAAAATATATATACACACACTTATTACTTTAATCATATCAATAAAAATCATTATTATTTTTCTATTTTATACTCAACATTAATGACTTATTCCTAAGTCATTTTTCAAGACGTAATATTATTCGTCAATTAATAAAAACATTATATGAATTATATTCTCATATCAATTTTATTTCTTGCAAAACGTGTAAAATTTAAAATGAATAAGTAAAAATTAACTGCGGGGCAATCACTTAACATTCGGATTAATTAGCATAATGTAAATGATTGTACGTTGAAGGAAAATAAAGTTGTGATATTTATTTTCTACAGTGTTAGTGGACCGAGTATATATATAACACTAAACTGTTTAAATGTATCGATAATATTTCGACGCTCATATTATGGCATATTTTAAATGAACTCATGTACGTGTAATATATTATACGTAATTCATATTAGACTCTTCGATTTTCTAATTTGAAAATACTTTTACGCGTATTTATAAATGTAAGTTACATTAATAAGCTATTTATACTTTAAAATATATTATTTTCTTTATGCATTAAGTTTACTAAGCCTTAAGAATTCATGCACGTTCACTAAGATGTCGTTTCGATGAGTGAAACGTAACAAATTAAAGTGAATCATAAATATTTTAAAACTGAAGGATTATTAAAAAATTCTTCATCCAATGGTGAGCCTTGCACGATGTCCTATCGATAATTTTTATTATGTGAATGACAAAAGAAAATATTTAAATATGTTTAGTTAATTGCGTATTGCTGATATTACGACATTGCCACTGCTCCGTATACGTAAATCGCGTTCGCTGAAAGCGTTTTATGAGTAAAATTATGCTTTTCTTACAAATTGTTGATATTACGACATTGCCACTGCCCTTTACACATAAATCGCGTTTGACGATAGCGATTTATGAGTGAAATTTTGTTTTTTTCTACAAATTGTTGAAATTACTATATTGCCACTACCCTTTATACATAAATCCCGTTATAATTTTATTTTTCTTACAAATTGTTGATATTACGATATTGCCACTATTTTTTGTACATGAATCGCGTTCAGTTATGAGTAGAGTTATATTTTTCGTTATAAATTGTTGATATTACTATATATTACTCTTGCGTTTTATTTTATTTGTCAAATATTTCGAATATATATATACACACACTTATTACTTTAATCATATCAAGAAAAATCATTATTATTTTTCTATTTTATACTCAACATTAATGACTTATTCCTAAGTCATTTTTCAAGACGTAATATTATTCGTCAATTAATAAAAACATTATATGAATTATATTCTCATATCAATTTTATTTCTTGCAAAACGTGTACAATTTAAAATAAATAAGTAAAAATTAACTGCGGGGCAATCACTTAACATTCGAATTAATTAGCATAATGTAAATGATTGTACGTTGAAGGAAAATAAAGTTGTGATATTTATTTTTTACAGTGTTAGTGGACCGAGTATATATATAACACTAAACTGTTTAAATGTATCGATAATATTTCGACACTCATATTATGGCATATTTTAAATGAACTCATGTACGTGTAATATATTATACGTAATTCATATTAGACTCTTCGATTTTCTAATTTGTAAATACTTTTACGCGTATTTATAAATGTAAGTTACATTAATAAGCTAGCTATACTTTAAAATATATTATTTTCTTTATGCATTAAGTTTACTAAGCCTTAAGAATTCATGCACGTTCACTAAGATGTCGTTTCGATGAGTGAAACGTAACAAATAAAAGTGAATCATAAATATTTTAAAACTGAAGGATTATTAATAAATTCTTCATCCAATGGTGAGCCTTGCACGATGTCCTATCGATAATTTTTATTATGTGATTGACAAAAGAAAATATTTAAATATGTTTAGTTAATTGCGTATTGCTGATATTACGACATTGCCACTGCTCCTTATACGTAAATCGCGTTCGCTGAAAGCGTTTTATGAGTAAAATTATGCTTTTCTTACAAATTGTTGATATTACGACATTGCCACTGCCATTTACACATAAATCGCGTTTGACGATAGCGATTTATGAGTAAAATTATGTTTTTTCTACAAATCGTTGAAATTACTATATTGCCACTACCCTTTATACATAAATCCCGTTATAATTTTATTTTTCTTACAAATTGTTGATATTACGATATTGCCACTATTTTTTGTACATGAATCGCGTTCAGTTATGAGTAGAGTTATATTTTTCCTTATAAATTATTGATATTACTATATATTACTCTTGCGTTTTATTTTATTTGTCAAATATTTCGAATATATATATACACACACTTATTACTTTAATCATATCAAGAAACATCATTATGATTTGTTTATGGTATAATCAACATTAAGTACTTATTCTAAGTCATTTTTCAAGACGTAATATTATCGTCAATTTAATAAAAAATTCTATGAAATTATATTCTCATATCAATTTTTTATTTCTTTGCCAAACGTTGTCAATTTAAAAGAATAAGTAAAAATTAATGAGGGGAATCACTTTAAACATTCGGATAATTCGCATAAGGTAAAGATGTAGTTTGAAGGAAAATACAGTTGTTCATATTATTTTTTACGAGTGTTAGTGACTGGAGTATATAATAACCCTAAAACTGTTAAATTGTATCGATAATATTTCGACATCATTATTATGGATATTTTAACGAATCTCATTGTACGGTAATAATTATACTAATTATATTAGACTCTTCGCTTTTCTATAATTGAAAATACTTACGCTGTTATTATTCAATGCTTTAAGTACCATTATATAACTACATATATTTAAAATTATTTTTCTTTATTGCATAAGTTTATAAGCCTAAGAAAACATTTGCAGTTCACTAAGATCGTCGTTCGATGATGAACGTAACAAATAAAGTGAATCAAATATTTAAACCTGAAGGATTATTAAACAATTCTTCATCCAATGGTGAGCTTGCACGATGTCCTATAGATAATTTTTTTATGTGCTTGACAAAGGAAAATATTTAAATATTGTTAGTTAATTGCGTATGCTGATATTCCGACATGCCTACTGCTTCCTTATACGTTAAATCGCGTCGCTGAAAGCGTTTTATGAGTAAAATTATGCTTTTCTTACAAATTGTTGATATTACGACATTGCCACTGCCTTTTACACATAAATCGCGTTTGACGATAGCGATTTATTAGTAAAATTTTGTTTTTTCTACAAATTGTTGAAATTACTATATTGCCACTACCCTTTATACATAAATCCCGTTATAATTTTATTTTTCTTACAAATTGTTGATATTACGATATTGCCACTATTTTTTGTACATGAATCGCGTTCAGTTATGAGTAGAGTTATATTTTTCCTTATAAATTGTTGATATTACTATATATTACTCTTGCGTTTTATTTTATTTGTCAAATATTTCGAATATATATATACACACACTTATTACTTTAATCATATCAAGAAAAATCATTATTATTTTTCTATTTTATACTCAACATTAATGACTTATTCCTAAGTCATTTTTCAAGACGTAATATTATTCGTCAATTAATAAAAACATTATATGAATTATATTCTCATATCAATTTTATTTCTTGCAAAACGTGTAAAATTTAAAATGAATAAGTAAAAATTAACTGCGGGGCAATCACTTAACATTCGGATTAATTAGCATAATGTAAATGATTGTACGTTGAAGGAAAATAAAGTTGTGATATTTATTTTTTACAGTGTTAGTGGACCGAGTATATATATAACACTAAACTGTTTAAATGTATCGATAATATTTCAACACTCATATTATGGCATATTTTAAATGAACTCATGTACGTGAAATATATTATACGTAATTCATATTAGACTCTTCGATTTTCTAATTTAAAAATACTTTTACGCGTATTTATAAATGTAAGTTACATTAATAAGCTAGCTATAATTTAAAATATATTATTTTCTTTATGCATTAAGTTTACTAAGCCTTAAGAATTCATGCACGTTCACTAAGATGTCGTTTCGAGTGAAACGTAACAAATAAAAGTGAATCATAAATATTTTAAAACTGAAGGATTATTAAAAAAAATTTCATCCAATGGTGAGCCTTGCACGATGTCCTATCGATAATTTTTATTATGTGATTGACAAAAGAAAATATTTAAATATGTTTAGTTAATTGCGTATTGCTGATATTACGACATTGCCACTGCTCCTTATACGTAAATCGCGTTCTCTGAAAGCGTTTTATGAGTAAAATTATGCTTTTCTTACAAATTATTGATATTACGACATTGCCACTGCCCTTTACACATAAATCGCGTTTGACGACAGCGATTTATGAGTAAAATTTTGTTTTTTCTACAAATTGTTGAAATTACTATATTGCCACTACCCTTTATACATAAATCCCGTTATAATTTTATTTTTCTTACAAATTGTTGATATTACGATATTGCCACTATTTTTTGTACATGAATCGCGTTCAGTTATGAGTAGAGTTATATTTTTCCTTATAAATTGTTGATATTACTATATATTACTCTTGCGTTTTATTTTATTTGTCAAATATTTCGAATATATATATACACACACTTATTACTTTAATCATATCAAGAAAAATTATTATTATTTTTCTATTTTATACTCAACATTAATGACTTATTCCTAAGTCATTTTTCAAGACGTAATATTATTCGTCAATTAATAAAAATATTATATGAATTATATTCTCATATCAATTTTATTTCTTGCAAAACGTGTAAAATTTAAAATGAATAAGTAAAAATTAACTGCGGGGCAATCACTTAACATTCGAATTAATTAGCATAATGTAAATGATTGTACGTTGAAGGAAAATAAAGTTGTGATATTTCTTTTTTACAGTGTTAGTGGACCGAGTATATATATAACACTAAACTGTTTAAATGTATCGATAATATTTCGACGCTCATATTATGGCATATTTGAAATGAACTCATGTACGTGTAATATATTATACGTAATTCATATTAGACTCTTCGATTTTCTAATTTGAAAATACTTTTACGCATATTTACAAATGTAAGTTACATTAATAAGCTAGCTATACTTTAAAATATATTATTTTCTTTATGCATTAAGTTTACTAATCCTTAAGAATTCGTGCATGTTCACTAAGATGTCGTTTCGATGAGTGAAACGTAACAAATAAAAGTGAATCATAAATATTTTAAAACTGAAGGATTATTAAAAAAATTCTTCATCCAATGGTGAGCCTTGCACGATGTCCTATCGATAATTTTTATTATGTGATTGACAAAAGAAAAAATGTGAATATGTTTAGTTAATTGCGTATTGCTGATATTACGACATTGCCACTGCTCCTTATACGTAAATCGCGTTCGCTGAAAGCGTTTTATGAGTAAAATTATGTTTTTCTTACAAATTATTGATATTACGACATTGCTACTGCCGTTTACACATAAATCGCGTTTGCTGATAGCTATTTATGAGTAAAATTTTGTTTTTTCTACAAATTGTTGAATTTACTATATTGCCACTACCCTTTATACATAAATCCCGTTTTAATTTTATTTTTCTTAAAAATTATTGATATTACGATATTGCCACTATTTTTTGTACATGAATCGCGTTCAGTTATGAGTAGAATTATATTTTTTCTTATAAATTGTTGATATTACTATATATTACTCTTGCGTTTTATTTATTTGTCAAATATACACACTTTATTACTTTAATCATATCAAGAAAAATCATTATTATTTTTTCTATTTTATACTCAACATTAATGACTTATGCCTAAGTCATTTTTCGTGACGTAGTATTATTCGTCAATTAATAAAAATATTATATGAATTATATTCCCATATCAATTTTATTTCTTGCAAAACGTGTAAAAATTTAAAATGAATAAGTAAAAATTAACTGCGGGGCAATCACTTAACATTCGGATTAATTAGCATAATGTAAATGATTGTACGTTGAAGGAAAATAAAGTTGTGATATTTCTTTTTTACAGTGTTAGTGGACCGAGTATATATATAACACTAAACTGTTTAAATGTATCGATAATATTTCGACACTCATATTATGGCATATTTTAAATGAACTCATGTACGTGTAATATATTATACGTAATTCATATTAGACTCTTCGATTTTCTAATTTGAAAATACTTTTACGCGTATTTATAAATGTAAGTTACATTAATAAGCTAGCTATACTTATGCATTAAGTTTACTAAGCCTTAAGAATTCATGCACGTTCACTAAGATGTCGTTTCGATGAGTGAAACGTAACAAATAAAAGTGAATCATAAATATTTTAAAACTGAAGGATTATTAAAAAATTCTTCATCCAATGGTGAGCCTTGCACGATGTCCTATAGATAATTTTATTATGTGATTGACAACAGAAAATATTTAAATATGTTTAGTTAATTGCGTATTGCTGATATTACGACATTGCCACTGCTCCTTATACGTAAATCGCGTTCGCTGAAAGCATTTTATGAGTAAAATTATGCTTTTCTTACAAATTGTTGATATTACGACATTGCCACTGCCCTTTACACATAAATCGCGTTTGACGATAGCGATTTATGAGTGAAATTTTGTTTTTTTCTACAAATTGTTGAAATTACTATATTGCCACTACCCTTTATACATAAATCCCGTTATATTTTTATTTTTCTTACAAATTGTTGATATTACGATATTGCCACTATTTTTTGTACATGAATCGCGTTCAGTTATGAGTAGAGTTATATTTTTCCTTTTAAATTGTTGATATTACTATATATTACTCTTGCGTTTTATTTTATTTGTCAAATATTTCGAATATATATATACACACACTTATTACTTTAATCATATCAAGAAAAATCATTATTATTTTTCTATTTTATACTCAACATTAATGACTTATTCCTAAGTCATTTTCAAGACGTAATATTATTCGTCAATTAATAAAAACATTATATGAATTATATTCTCATATCAATTTTATTTCTTGCAAAACGTGTAAAATTTAAAATGAATAAGTAAAAATTAACTGCGGGGCAATCACTTAACATTCGGATTAATTAGCATAATGTAAATGATTGTACGTTGAAGGAAAATAAAGTTGTGATATTTCTTTTTTACAGTGTTAGTGGACCGAGTATATATATAACACTAAACTGTTTAAATGTATCGATAATATTTCGACACTCATATTATGGCATATTTTAAATGAACTCATGTACGTGTAATATATTATACGTAATTCATATTAGACTCTTCGATTTTCTAATTTTAAAACACTTTTACGCGTATTTATAAATGTAAGTTACATTAATAAGCTAGCTATACTTTAAAATATATTATTTTCTTTATGCATTAAGTTTACTAAGCCTTAAGAATTCATGCACGTTCACTAAGATGTCGTTTCGATGAGTGAAACGTAACAAATAAAAGTGAATCATAAATATTTTAAAACTGAAGGATTATTAAAAAATTCTTCATCCAATGGTGAGCCTTGCACGATGTCCTATAGATAATTTTTATTATGTGATTGACAAAAGAAAATATTTAAATATGTTTAGTTAATTGCGTATTGCTGATATTACGACATTGCCACTGCTCCTTATACGTAAATCGCGTTCGCTGAAAGCGTTTTATGAGTAAAATTATGCTTTTCTTACAAATTGTTGATATTACGACATTGCCACTGCCCTTTACACATAAATCGCGTTTGACGATAGCGATTTATGAGTAAAATTTTGTTTTTTCTACAAATTGTTGAAATTACTATATTGCCACTACCCTTTATACATAAATCCCGTTATAATTTTATTTTTCTTACAAATTGTTGATATTACGATATTGCCACTATTTTTTGTACATGAATCGCGTTCAGTTATGAGTAGAGTTATATTTTTCCTTATAAATTGTTGATATTACTATATATTACTCTTGAGTTTTATTTTATTTGTCAAATATTTCGAATATATATATACACACACTTATTACTTTAATCATATCAAGAAAAATCATTATTATTTTTCTATTTTATACTCAACATTAATGACTTATTCTTAAGTCATTTTTCAACACGTAATATTATTCGTCAATTAATAAAAACATTATATGAATTATATTCTCATATCAATTTTATTTCTTGCAAAACGTGTAAAATTTAAAATGAATAAGTAAAAATTAACTGCGGGGCAATCACCTAACATTCGGATTAATTAGCATAATGTAAATGATTGTACGTTGAAGGAAAATAAAGTTGTGATATTTCCTTTTTACAGTGTTAGTGGACCGAGTATATATATAACACTAAACTGTTTAAATGTATCGATAATATTTCGACACTCATATTATGGCATATTTTAAATGAACTCATGTACGTGTAATATATTATACGTAATTCATATTAGACTCTTCGATTTTCTAATTTGAAAATACTTTTACGCGTATTTATAAATGTAAGTTACATTAATAAGCTAGCTATACTTTAAAATATATTATTTTCTTTATGCATTAAGTTTACTAAGCCTTAAGAATTCATGCACGTTCACTAAGATGTCGTTTCGATGAGTGAAACGTAACAAATAAAAGTGAATCATAAATATTTTAAAACTGAAGGATTATTAAAAAATTCTTCATCCAATGGTGAGCCTTGCACGATGTTCTATCGATAATTTTTATTATGTGATTGACAAAAGAAAATATTTAAATATGTTTAGTTAATTGCGTATTGCTGATATTACGACATTGCCACTGCTCCTTATACGTAAATCGCGTTCGCTGAAAGCGTTTTATGAGTAAAATTATGCTTTTCTTACAAATTGTTGATATTACGACATTGCCACTGCCATTTACACATAAATCGCGTTTGAAGATAGCGATTTATGAGTACAATTTTGTTTTTTCTACAAATTGTTGAAATTACTATATTGCCACTACCCTTTATACATAAATTCCGTTATAATTTTATTTTTCTTACAAATTGTTGATATTACGATATTGCCACTATTTTTTGTACATGAATCGCGTTCAGTTATGAGTAGAATTATATTTTTCCTTATAAATTGTTGATATTACTATATATTACTCTTGCGTTTTATTTTATTTGTCAAATATTTCGAATATATATATACACACACTTATTACTTTAATCATATCAAGAAAAATCATTATTATTTTTCTATTTTATACTCAACATTAATGACTTATTCTTAAGTCATTTTTCAACACGTAATATTATTCGTCAATTAATAAAAACATTATATGAATTATATTCTCATATCAATTTTATTGCTTGCAAAACGTGTAAAATTTAAAATGAATAAGTAAAAATTAACTGCGGGGCAATCACCTAACATTCGGATTAATTAGCATAATGTAAATGATTGTACGTTGAAGGAAAATAAAGTTGTGATATTTCCTTTTTACAGTGTTAGTGGACCGAGTATATATATAACACTAAACTGTTTAAACGTATCGATATTATTTCGACACTCATATTATGGCATATTTTAAATGAACTCATGTACGTGTAATATATTATACGTAATTCATATTAGACTCTTCGATTTTCTAATTTGAAAATACTTTTA
>JABWTJ010000782.1:253233-296743 GCA_016801875.1 Solanum sitiens | reverse complement strand
GGGGGTGGTTCGGCGGAGTATGGGGAGTATGGGTAGAGGGGTAGAGAGGGGGGGGGGGTAGAGCAGGGCGAGAAGGGGTTTGGGGATCATTTAGATATTTCTTAGTTATTTTTCATATTGATTCATCAATTTAAAAACCAAATCGAATATCAAATATCCACTTTTTTTAATGAATTGTTTATCATATATATAATGAGTAACATTAATGAGTGATTTGAATGTCTTGATTAACCTACACCCAAAAAACTGTAGTTTTAGAGTTTGAGAATGAGTATCTAACTTCTCTAAAAGTTATCATGTCAAATATTACAAATACGATGTTGTTAAAATATCTTAGTCGTCAACTCCAAACATCACATAATTACCATTATTGTAATTATCATATAAAATGAGGGCAATTTAGAAATAAAAGATGTCAAAATATGACCGTTGGGAGGCTCCTCTCTATATTTATGCGTCTGTTCTTAAACTCCTTACTCCAAAACTTTGACAAAAAAACACCTTTTTTTTAGAAATCATCCAATATACTCGGTTAAATCACCAAATCATTCAGCATATTGAGAAGAAAGCTTGATAATCTTGTGTGCAAAGAAGAAGGCGGTAAATTTCTCTATTGAGTATTTTGTGTTCTTCTGCTCCTGTTTTTAATCGTATAATTTTGTGTCTAACTGCTACGGAACTATGTTCAATTGTTGAATCTTGTACATTAGGGTTTCTTCTATTTTAGGGTTCAAGTTGAAAATAGATTTTAAATTCAATTTTTGTTTCTTCATATGGAGTTATATTGGGGGTTTCTTTGTTAGATTAAAGGGAATTGTTGCGATCTGATCTTGATGTAATCTGTATAGGTTAAAGGGAATTGACGACTTGTCTTCCCTATTTTGTCAATGCTTTTTCGACATACATGCATAATATGTATTAATTCAAAGTTCAGAATTGTGATTGAAAGTTTCTTCATAGTCGAATTCACTTTACCAGGTTAATGCATTTTTTTCTTTCTTGTTTTTATTAATATTTTATTGGTTGGATTTTCTCGAAATTTACTTGATTCTTGGAATGGATGTTCTAGATTAAAGTGATTCAGCATATTGATCCAGCATATTAAGAAGAAATTTTACCGTTGCATGAATGACCTTAGAATCTCGAAACGAAAAAATGATTAAAATTTTACACGTTTTCGTACCTGTCCGAAAAATAACAAAAATTTATTTTTTCCCCTCATAAATGTCCAATATAAAAATCAAGAAATATACCTAAAAACACCTCAACATTATTCTGAATTGCATCAATTACCTAACAATATTGAAACGATAAACTAATCATTTTTTTTCTTTTTTGCGTAATGGTTCAAAAAATAACAAAAAATTATATATTTTCCTCATAATTTTCTGACAATATAAAAATCAAGAAAAATTCCTAAAAGTACCTCATAAAACTTTCAAATTTCACCAATGAATTAGAATATCAAACGAAAAAATGATCTTAAAAACACTGTTGATGGACATTTGACGGTCTAATCAGGTAACTCGTGTAGGTAAAATTTTGATCATTTTTCAAAAATGTGTAAATATTTGATCATTTTTTCGTTTAGAGATTCTAAGGTCATTCGTGCAATTCAAATAAAATTGAGGTGTTTTTAGGTACTTTTCTTGATTTTTATTTTTACGTACATTTAAGAGGATTTTTTTTTTGTTATTTTTCAGACGGTTACGAAAAATAGAAAAACTTTGATTTATTTTTCGTTTCGATATTTTCTAAGATCATTGGTGCAGTTCAGATATATTTTGAGGTGTTTTTAGTGAGATTTCTTAATTTTTATACTCTTAGGACATTTACGAGGAAAATTTGTTTTTATTTTTATTTTTTGGACAGTTATGAAATAATTGAAATTTGTTATAATAAATTATTTTAATATTCTTAGGTCATTGTTGCAATTCAAATATTTTTTGAGGTGTTTTTAGGTATTTTTATATTTTTATATTTTAGGACATTTATGTGGAAAAAATTAATATTTTTATTTTTTGGAGGTTAAGAAAAAGTATTTTATTTTTATTTTTTCATTTTAATATTTTAAGCTCATTGGTGCGAATCAGAAATTTTTGAGGTGTTATAGGTTCATTTCTTGATTTTTATATTTTTCGGACATTTAGAAGGAAAAACTTAGTTTTTTGTTATTTCCTGCAGTAATTAAAAAGAGTAAAAATTAGATCATTTTTTGTTCAATATTCCTAAAGTCACTGGTGCAAGGAGAAATATTTTCGAGGTGTCTTTAGGTATTTTTATGATTTTAATATTTTCGGACATTTACGAGGAAAAATGTTATTTTTTGGATAATAATGAAAAAGAGTAAAATTTTGATCATTTTGTCGTTTTGTTATTCTAATGTCATTGGTGCAATTTCAAACTTTTTTGAGGTGCTTTGAAGTACATTTCTTGATTTTTATTTCTTTTAGACATTAACGAGGGAAAATTTATTTTTTTATAGTTTTCGGACAATTACGAAAAAGTTCAAAATTTTGATTATTTTTACATTTCGATATTCTAAGGTCATTGAAACAATTCAGACATTTTTCTTCTGTATTTTTAGGTACTTTTCTTGATATTTATATTTTTCACACATTCACAAGGGAAAAAAACTATTTTTTTGTTATTTTTTGGATAGTTAAGAAAAAAGTGTAAGATTTTGATCATTTTTTGTTTCGATATTTCTAAGGTCATTGGTGCAATTCGTAAAATTTTTGAGGTGTTTTTCTACTTTTCTAGATTTTTATATTTTCATACATGTAAAGGAAAATTTTTTCTATTATTATTTTTCAGACAGTTATGAAATAAGTAAAATTCTATCATTTTATCATTTTGATATACTAAGGTCATTAGTGCAATTAAAAAAAATTCAAGAGATTTTAAAGTAATTTAATTCATTTTTATATTGGACATTTATGAGGAAAAATATTTTTTTGTTATTTTCCAGATAGTTACGTTAAAGAATAACTTTTTCATCACTTTTTCAATCGATATTCTAAGGTCATTAGTGCAATTCGAAAAAATGTTGAGCTATTTTAGGTACTTCTATTGATTTTTATATATTCAAACATTTACGAGGAAAAATTTAATTTTTTAAAAATATTTTTCATACATTTACTAAAATGTGTATACTTTTGATAATTTTTTCATTTCAATATTCTAAGGTAATTGGTGCAATTCGCTACATTTTTTTATTTCTATATCTTCAGACGTTATAAGGAAATTGTTTTTCCAACAATTACAAAAAGAGTAAAGTTTTAATCATTTTATCGTTTCGATATTCTAAGGTCATTGGTATAATTCAGAAATTTTTTGAGGTGTTTTTAGGTTCATTTCTTGAATTTTATATTGGACATTTACGAGGAAAAACAATTTTTTTTTGTAATTTTTTGGACAGTTACAAAAATCGTAAAATTTTAATAATCTTTTCGTTTTGACATTCTATGATCATCGGTGCAATTCAAAAAAAAATGAGGTTTTTAGGTACTTTTTTTTATTTTATATTTTCAAACAATTAAGGGGAGAAATTTGATTTTTTGTAATTTCTCGGACAGTTATGAATAGTGTAACCTTTTGATTATTTTTTCGTTTCGATATTCTAAGGTCATTAATGTCATTCAGAATTTTCTTGAGGTGTTTTTCGGTACATTTCTTGATTTGCATATTTTCAGACATTTAAGAGGAAAATCTATTTTTTTTATTTTTCGGACAGTTGTGAAAGAGAGTGAATTTTTATCATTTTTTTCTTTTCGATACTATAAAGCCATTGTTGCAATTCAAAATTTTTTTAGGTGTTTTTAGGTACTTTTCTTGATTTAAATATTGTTTTAGACATTTACGAGAAAAAAGAAATTATTTTGTTATTTTTTGGACTGTTGCAAAAAAGAGAAAAGTATGATCATTTTTTTCATTTTAATATTCTACAGTTATTAGTGCGATTCAGAAACTTTTTGAGGTCTTTTGAGGTACATTTTTTTATTTTTATATTATTTGGACACTTATTAGGAAAAATTTAATTTTTTTTGTTATTTTTTGGACAATTATGAAAAATAGTATTGTGATCATTTTTTTAGTTTTTGTATTCTATGGTCATTGGTCCAATTCGAAATTGTTTTGAGGTGTATGTAGGTACTTTTCTTGATTTTTATATTTTTAGACATTTACGAAGAATAATTTTGATCATTTCTTCTTTTAGATATTCAAAGATTATTCGTGCAATGGTAAACAAATTTCGAGGTGTTTTTAGGTACTTTTCTTGATTTTTATATTTTCGGACAATTATTATGAAAAATAATTTTTTGTTACTTTTCAAAAGTTGTGAAAAGAGTAAAATTTTGATCATTTATTTGTCTCGGTATTCTAAGGTCTTTAGTGCAATTCAGAAATTTTTGAGGTATTTTTAGGCACAAGTCTTGATTTTTATATTTTCCGAAATTTATGTGGAAAAAAATTATTTTTTTGTTATTTTTCAGACGGTAAAAAAAGAGTAAAATTTTGATCATTTTCTTGTTTCGATATTCTAAAGTCATATGCGCAATTCAAAAAATTTTGAGGTGTTTTTAGTGCATTTCTTTATTTGTATATTTTTCTGACATTTACGAGGATAAACTAATTTTTTGTTATTCTTCGGATGATTACGAAAAAATTTTAAATTTGTCATTTTTTCATTTCGATATTCTAATGTCATTTGTGCAATTCAGAAATATTTTCAGCTGTTTTTAGGCATATTTCTGGATTTTTATATTTTCGGACATTTACGAGAAAAAATATAATTTTTTGTTATTTTTCGGACTGTTAAAAAAAAAAGACAAATTGGTTATTTTTCATTTTGATATTTAATGTCATTGGTGCATTTTGAAAACTTTTGAGGATTTTTTATGTACATTTCTTGATTTTTATATTTCTTGAACATTTACGAGGTAAAATTTATTTTTTCAAACATTTATGAAAAATAGTCAGAGTTTTATCATATTTTAGTTTTAATAATCTAAGGTCATTGGTGTAATTCAAAAAAAATTTGAGGTTTTTTTGGTACTTTTCTTGATTTTATATTTACGCGCATTTACGAAAAAAATCTTATTTTTTAATTTTTGTACAGTTACGAAAAAGTGTAAAATTTTTATAATTCTTTCGTTAGATATTCTATGGTCATTGGTGCATTTTGGAATTTTTTTGAGGTATTTTTAGGTAGTTTTCTTTATAATTATTTTCGAACATTTACGAGAAAATTTTAATTTTTTGGAAAGTGATGAAAAGAGTAAAATTTTAATCATTTATTTATTTCGATATTTTAAGGCCAGTATTGCAATTCAAAAAAAAAAGTGGTGTTTTTAGGGACATTTCTTGGATTTTATGTTTCTTGGACATTTATGAGAAAAAAATTATTATTTTTTGTTATTTTTCGTACAGTTACGAAAAAGAGTAGAAATTTGATCTTTTTTATTTTCTATATTCTAAGGGAATTATTGCAATTCAAAATACTTTTGAGGTGTTTTTAGGTACATTTCTTAATTTTTATATGTTCGACCATTATGAGTAAAAATAATTGTTTTTTGTTATTTTCGGAATGTTACGGAAAATAATAAAACTCTTAGAGTTTTTCCGTTAAGATATTCTAAGGTCATTGGTGCAATTTAGAATTATTTTGAGGTGTTCTTAGGTACATTTCACGATATTTATATTTTTCTGACATTTACGAGAAACAAATAATTTTTTGTTCTCTTAGTTTCAGACACTTAAGAAAAAGAGTAAAATTTTGATCCATTTTTTTTGTTTTGATATTATAAGGTCATTGGTGCAATTCCAAAAACTTTAGAGGTGATTTTTTGGTACTTTCTAGACTTTTATATTTTTGGACATTTACAAGGAAAACATTTATTATTTTTTTGTTATTTTCTGAAAAGTTACGAAAAAGTGTAAAATTTTGATCATTTTTTTTGTTTCGATATTCTAAAGTTATTAGTGCAATTCAAAAAATATTTGAGTTGTTTTTAATTAAATTTCTTGATTTTTATATATTTTGGACATTTATGAGGGAAATTTAATATTTTTGTTATTTTTTGGACATTTACGAAAAAGAGTAAAGTTTTGATGATTTTTTCGTTTCTATATTCTAAGGTCATTGGTGAAATTTGATATTTTTGAGGTTTTGAAAAGCACTTTTCTTGATTTTATATTTTCATACATTTACAAGAAAAAATTAATTTTTTTGTTATTTTTTGGCCAGTTAGAAAAAGAGTAAAAATTTCTTTTTTTTTGGTGCGATATTCTAAGGTTATTGGTTCAATTCCAAAAAAAAATTAAGCTGTTTTTTTGTAATTTTCTTGATTTTTGTATTTTCCGACATTTACGAGGAAAAAAATTAATTTCTTCATTATTTTTTGGACAGTAACGAAAAAGCATAAAAAATTGATCATTCTTTTTTATCTTCTTAGGTCATTGGTGCAATTCAGAAAATTTTTGATGTGTTTTTAGGTACATTTTCTAATTTTTATATCTCAGACAATTACGAAAAGGATTAAAATTTAGATAATTTTTTTCGTTTTAATATTCTAAGGGTGTTTTAGGTACTTTTCTTGATTTTTATAATGTCAGACATTTACAAGGAAAAAATAATTTTCTTTGTTATTTTTCGGATAGTTTTGAAAAAGAGTAAAAAATTGATCATTTTTTTGTTTTAATATTCTAATGTCATTGGTGCAATTAAAATAAATTTGGGGTTTTTTAAGGTGTATTCCTTGATTTTGATATCTTTAGGACATTGACGAGGAAACATTTATTTTTTTGTTATTTTCAGATAGCTATTACATGTAAAATTTTGATCATTTTTTAGTTTCGATATTCTTAGGTAATTGGTGAAATTTGAATTTTTTTTTATGTCTTTTAGGTACTTTTCTTGATTTTTATATTTTCGAACATTTTCGAGGAAATATTTTTTTTTGTTATTCTTCGAACAGTTATGAAAAAGAGTAAAATTTTGATAATTTTTTGTTCAATATGTGAAGGTAATTTGGTGCGATTCAAAATTTTTTGGAGGTGTTTTTAGTACATTTCTTGATTTTGTTATTTTTCGAACAATTATGAAAATGTGTGAAATTTTAATCATTTTTTTGTTTTGATATTCTTACGTCATTGATTTAGTTCAAAGATTTTTTTGAGGTGTTTTTTTGGTACTTTTCTAGATTTATATAATTTTGTACATTTACGAAGAAAAAACTATTTTTTTGTTATTTTCTGTCAATTAAAAAAAACTGTAAGATTTTGATCATTTTTTCGACATTCTAAGGTCATTGGTGCAATTCCAAAAAAATTGAGGTGTTTTTAGATACTTTTCTTGATTTTTATATATTCGGACTTTTACGAAGAAAAATTTATATTTTGTTATTTTTTCGTAAAGTTACGAAAAAATGTAAAATTTTGATCACTTTTCATTTCGATATTCCAAAGTCATTGGTGCGATTCTCAAAAAAATTGACGTGTTTATAGAGACTTTTCTTGATTCTTATATTTTTGGATATTTATGAGGAAAAAATTAATTGCTTTGTTATTTTTCGTACAGTTACAAAAATGAGTAAATTTTTTAACATTTTCTTGTTTGATATTTTAAGGTCATTGGTGCAATAGGAAATTTTTTGATGTGTTTTGAGGTATATTTCTTTATTTTTATATCTTACGAATATTTACAAGGAAAAAATTATTTTTTATGGTTATTTTTTAGACAAATATAATAAAAGAGTAAAATTTTGATTCGTTTTTCATTTTGTTATTCTACGGTCATAATAAATGCAATTAGAATTTTTTTGAAGTGTTTTTAGGTACTTTTCTTGATTTTTATATTTTCAGACTTTTGCGAGGAAAACTTAATTGTTTTGTTATTTTACGAAAAAATAGTAAAAATTTGATCCATATTACGTTTCAATATTCAAAGGTTATTGGTACAATTCGAAAATTTTTGAGGTGTTTCTAAATGTTTCTAGGTATCTTTCTTGATTTTCAGACAATTATGAAAAAAAGTAAAATTTTGATATTTTTTGTTTTGATAGTCTAAAGTCATGCAATTTGACAATTTTTGAGGTGTTTTTGGGTACATTTTTTATTTTTTTATTTTTCGGATATTAAAGAGCAAATTTTTTTTTTGTTATTTTTCGGATAGTTACGAAAAAGATTAAATTTTTAATATTTTCTTGTTTCCATATTCAAAGGTCATTGGTGCAATTTGGAAAATTTTTAGGTACTTATCTTCATTTTCATATTTTCGCACATTTACGAGAAAAAATTTAATACTTTTGTTATTTTTTGACAATTACCAAAAGTGTCATATTTTAATAACTTTTTTATTTAGATATTCTAAGGTCATTGGTTTAATTCGGAAATTTTTTGAGTTGTTTTAGGTACATTTTTGAGGAAAAATTATTTTTTTAGTTATTTTACAGACAGTTACGTAAAAGAGTAAAATTTTGATCATTTTTGCGTTTCAATATTCTAAGGTCATTGTGCAATTCGAAATTTGTTTGAGGTTTTTGAGTTACTTTTATTGTTTTTTATATTTTTAGCCATTTACGAGGAAAAAATATATTTTTTGTTATTTTCGGACAGTTACAAAAAAGAGTAAATCTTTGATCATTTTTTATATTTTTAAGGTTATTGGTACAATTACAAATTTTTTTGACGTGTTTTAGGTACATTTCTTCATTTTTATATTTTTTGGATGCTTACGAGGAATTTTTTTTATTTTTTGGACATTTACAAAAAATGGTAAAATTTTGATCTTTTTTTCATTTCGATATTTTAAGGTCATTTTTGCAATTGGAAAAAAAATTGAGTTGTTTATAGGTACTTTTCTAGTTTTTTATATTTTCGGATATTTTAGAGGAAATCATTATTTTATTGTTATTTTTCTAACAGTTGCAAAAGGGGTACAACCACGAAAGTAAACAATAATGGGATAAAACAATGCGAAAAAAATCACACTATTGTTTAGTTTCGTGGTTGTACCCCTTTTTCTTAGACTTATCGTTGTTAGAGTTTTGGTACATTGACTTTCAGGTTCTAGGAGTATTTTTTCCGCATTGTATTAGTTTATTTAACTTGCTTCCGTAACTTAAATATCTTATTTTAGATTATTTACTTTATTTGGATATTAGTACTGGTTCTCCCCCCGGAGTGTTAGTGTGGGTGTCATCACGATGCTTTGGGTCGTGACAAAATTGATATCACAGCCTAGATTTGTTTATCTCATTGTACCAAAATGAGTCTAGTAGAGTATTGTGGAACGGTACGAAGACGTTCGTACTTTTCTTTGAGAGGCTATAGGACTTTAGGAAAAATATTCACTTCTTTCTACTCCTTCGTGTTATGATTTGAATCCAATTGGTATCTAGGTGATACAAATTGGTATCTTTTCTCCTTCACTATACGGTCCGAAGTAGAGCAATAGAAGTGGTAATAAATCACTAGCAAGTGAGGATGTGTATAGACTACCGACAGTTGAGTAGGGTTACCATTCGGAACAAGTAGCCATTGCCTCGGGTAGACGACCCATTTGACAAATTGCAAGGTGCATCAACTTTCTTTAACATGGATTTAAGGTCTGGTTACCAATACCAGTTAAGGTTTAAGGCGATTAAGAATTTAGCCAAGTTCTAAAACTGAAATTAGCAGTTTTATGGGGCTCGCTAGCTACTATTATTGTTTTTAGTATGAGTTGAGTCCAATTGGTATCTTTCGATTCCAATTAGTGTCTCAAAGGAATGAACTAGATGGAACACAAGCAAGATAATTAAAATTGAGAAGGTTCCAATTGGTATCTGGCCTTAGGGATCATATAAGGCATGGTTGATGGTTGTTTATGGAACGAACTAATTAAATAAAAATTTAGACTTATCTGTAGAATTGTATCTTGGAAACTTTGAACGCATGCTTCTGGTTGTCTGAATTAACTGCGAATGTGAAGTTGTAATTGCTTGAATGTGATGAGGTGATTAAGTGCATAATAAACATTTACCTGAACATTGATATGTACAATATGTTGACCTGGTCGTTGAAATTATGTATGTTGTAAATAGTTGAGTGTCGTGGGACTTGTTGTAAAAGTAATATCATCATGAGATTAGACGCAAGGGGCTAGATAAATTACAATGTGGTTTGAAAGAGATAAATCTTGATGTGCGTTGCGACCAACTGAAAATCTAGTGAATGGTTGGGTGTATCCTGGGAATGTGTGGATTATAGTGTTGAATTAATGAGAATGAGTTGGATTGTGTCGTTACGATTGACTAGGGGGTAGACAATGATTAACCTAGTTATGAAAATTAGTCTAAAAATGGCTAAGTAAAACTGGGAACCTCTGTAAAAATAAGAAAAGAGAAAAATCCCAGAAAATTAGTTGGCCTGGGTTCTGTTTCCGCTTTGGCCGCTGGAGTGGGATTATTCCCGCGAGGGCGATGCTGCTGGAGAAGGATTTCTCTCTAGAGCGGGACAGGGAGAGACATAATCTTAGTCCTGTCTGCCTATTTTGCTAGTCAAAATTTTTGGACCCAGTATTTTACCTCCGTGTTCAGCAATCAAATATAAGTTATAATGTGTGTTAAAATTGTGGAAAACCTTGGCATATGAGGGTCGGATGTAGTGATCACAAGTACTATAATTGTTGGGACCGAATGGTTAATGTGTTGTTTGATCCGGGTTCTACTTATTCGTATGTGTCAGTTCAATTGCTGTGAGATTTGATGTGGTCTGTGATGTACTTGATGCCCTCATCCATGTTTCTACCCTAGTTGAGGAGTCAGTCATATCATGTATATCGTGTTGTCCTTTTGTGTTGTGGATTCTCATATTTGGGTTGATTTGGTTAAGTTGGATATGACTGACTCGATATAATCTTAGGCATGACTTGGTTGTCTCCCTATTATACTGGGCTTAATTGTGATTCCAAGACGGTAACTCTAGAGATCCCCGGTAGGGAAAGATTAGTGTGGGAAGGCGTGTACAAGCCTAAGCTCGCTAAGATCATATTCTTTCATTCATGCTAGAAAACTGGTAGGACATGATTGTTTGGCGTAATTGACTCATATTTGGGATGTGGAGATCGAATTCCCCTATATTGAGTCTATTCATGTGGTGTTATAATTGAGAGAGCTTAAAACTTAAATCCAAGGGTTTCTTGATAAAGATTTCACATGTCCTAGTGTTTCCCCATGGGGTGCTCCTATCTTGTTTGTTAAAAAAGGAGGGTAGTATGAGGACTGGTGATTTCATATTAATCAATAAGGGAGTGAATTAATACCAAAATGACAAGCTTATGGATAAAAGAAGTTCTATTGAGTATACTTGGGTGAAGGAAATTGATGATTCTAGTAAGAAAGTGTGTACAAAGATTAGGTTAATCTTTTGAAATTGAAGAGTGTACATGAGTTTGAGGTGTTATGTCGATTGAAATATTGACTTGTAGAGATAGTTAGGGCTGACTGTGCTTGATGGTAATAAGAGTTTTTAGTATCGAAACGAAAAAAATGATCAAAATTTTACATTTTTCGTAACTTTCCAGAAAATAACAAAATAATAATAATATTTTCCTTGTAAATGTCTGAAAATATAAAAATCAAGAAAAGTACCAAAAAAATACCTCAAAAGTTTTTGGAATTGCACCAATGACCTTAGAATATCGAATTAAAAAATGGATCAAAATTTTACTCTTTTTCCTATGTGTCTGAAAAATAACAAAAAAATAATTTTTTTCCTCGTAAATGTCTGAAAAATATAAATATAATGAAATGTACCTAAGAACACCTCAAAAAAATTCTGAATTGCACCAGTGACCTTAGAATATCTTAACGAAAAAATTATCAAAGTTTTATTATTTTCCGTAATTGTCCAAAAACAAGAAAAAACATTTTCTCGTAAATGGTAGAAATATAAAAATCAAGAAATGTACCTAAAAACACCTCAAAATTATTTTGAATTGCAACAATTACCTTAGAATATAGAAACGAAAAATGATCGAAATTTTTAATCTTTTTCATAATTGTCCGAAAAATAACAAAAAAATAAATTTTTTCTCATAAATGTTTGAGAAATATAAAAATCAAGAAATGTAACTAAAAACACCTCAAATTTTTTTTGAATTGCACCACTAGCCTTAGAATATCGAAGCAAATAAGTAATAAAAATTTTACTCTTTTCATCACTTTCCGAAAAATTTAATTTTCCTCATAAATGTGCGAAATTATAAACATCAAGAAAAGTACCTAAAAACAACTTAAAATTTTTCCAAATTGCACCAAAGAACTTGGAATATCTAGACAAAAGAATTGTCAAAATTTAACACTTTTTCATAATTGTTGGGAAAATAACAAAAAATAAGTTTTTCCTCGTACATATAAAAATCAAGAAAAGCCTCAAAAAAAAACTCAAATTGCATCAATGACCTTAGATTATTTAAAAAATGATCAAAATTTCACTATTTTTCATAATTTTCCGAAAAACAATTTCCTCGTAAATGTTCGAAAAATATTAAAATCAAGAAATTTACCTGAAGATCCTCAAAAGTTTTCAAAATGCACCAATGACCTTAAATATCAAAACGGAAAATGATCAAAATTTGTCTCTTTTTGGTAACTGTCCGAAAAATAATTAAAAAGTTACATTTTTCCTCGTAAACGTCCGAAAATATAAAAATCAAGAAATGTATCTAAAAACACCTCAAAAAAATTATAAATTGTACAATGACATTAGAATATAAAAATGATCAAAATTCAAGTTTTTTTGTAATCATCTGAAGAATATAAAAAATAAATTTATCCTCGTAAATGTCCAAAAAATATAAAAATCAAGAAATGTACTAAAAACACCTAAAAACATTTTGAATTGCGCCTTGACCTTAGAATATAAAACTGAAAAAATGATCAAAATTTTACTTTTTTTACTGTTCTAAAAATAACAAAAAAATAAAGATTTCCTAAAAGATTTTCAAAAATATAAAAATCAAGAATCGTACCTAAAAATACGTCAAAAAATTTCTGAATTGCACTAATGACCTTAAAATACCAAGACAAATAGATGATCAATATTTTACTTTTTTTCGTAACTTTTGAAAAGTTGCAAAGAAATTAGTTTTTCCTAGTAAATTGTCCGGAAGTATAAAAATCAAGAAAAGTACCTTAAAAACCTCAAAAAATTTCAAATTGCACGAATAACCTTAGAATGTCTAAACGAAGAAATGATCAAAATTTTACATTTTTTGTAACTATCCGAAAAAAAAAAACATAATTATTTCCTCTTAAATGTCCAAAAAAATATAAAAATAAAAAGACGTACCTATAAACACCTCAAAAAAATTCCAAATTGAACCAATGACCTTAGTAATCGAAACGAAAAAATGATCAAAATTTAACTATTTTCTAACTGTTGAAGAAATAACAAAAAAAACTATTTTTCCTCGTAAATGTCCGACAAATATAAAATTCAATAAATGTACCTAAAAACACCTCAAATTGTTTTTGCATTGCATCAATGACCTTAGAATATATAACGAAAACATTATCAAAATTTCACACTTTGTCGTAATTGTTCGAAAAATAATATAAAAATTAATTTTTCCTCGTAAATGTATGAAATATAAAATCAAGAAATATACCTAAAAACACCTCAAAATATGTTCGAATTGTCCCAATAACCTGAGAATATCGAACAAAAAAAAAGATCAAAATCTTACTCTTTTTATTAACTATCAGAGAAATAACAATAAATTAAATTTTCCTCGAGAAAAATATAAGAATAAAAAAATGCACCGAAAACACCTCAATTTTTTTTAATTGCACCTATGACCTTAGGATATCGAAAAAAAATGATCAAAATTTTACTCTTTTTCGTTAATGTCTGAAAAATAACTAAAAAAATAAAATTTTCCTCATAAATGTCCGAGAAATATAAAAATCAAGAAATATATCTAAAAATACCTCAAAAAAATTCTGAATTGCACTAATGACCTTAGAATACATAAACAAAAAAATGATCAAAAGTTTACTCTTTTTTCATAACTTTTCGAAAATATAAAATAATTAAATTTATCCTAGTATATGTCCAAAAATAGAAAATCAACAAAAGTAACTAAAAATACCTTAAATTTTTTTAATTGCAGCAATGACTTTAGAATATCAAAATAAAAAAATGATCAAGCTTTTATCTTTTTTCGTAACTGTGTGAAAAATAACAAAACAAAATCCTCGTAAATGTCCAAATATATAAAAATTAAGAAATGTACCTAAAAACACCTCAAAACATTTTCAAATTGCATCACTGACCTTAGAATATCGAAACAAAAAAATGATCAATTAGAAGCAGAATTTCCCAAAGAATGGTTTAGAGACTGGATTAAGATCAAAATTTTATTTCCTTTTTGTCTGAAACCTTTGGCATATATCTAAATTGTACCCCTTCCGCGAAGAGCTAATGAAAAATGATTTTTGTTTTTTAACAGTTTGGTGAATGGAAGCTGAACTTCCCTTTAGTTCTTTCTGAAAGCACCCTTCCTTTTTTGAACCCATTTTTAAGAAACTCGAAAAAAATTCAAAAAGAAATAATTTTCTAACTCTAAAACTTTTAAAAGAAAAAACAAAATTATCAAGAAGAGTTTCAAAAGAAACCACAAAATGGTTTATCAAAAGTATAGAATTTATAAAAAAATAAAATAATAAAAGAACTTTCAGAAGTAAATCCAATTGTATCATTTAGATTCAAATAAATATCTGAATCCAATGAAACAAAAAAAGCAAAAGATTATCTAATTAGTAATCAAATAATTAACTAATTACTTCGTCAAATTGAATCTGGAAATTGGCAAATTCTTCACTGATAGAAACAAAAATGAAGGATTTGACTGAGAGAACAAGTACAATCAAAAATCAAATAGAAAGAATTACAAAAGAGAAAAAGAAAGTAACTCCATAAATACACGTCAATCCTTATAAAACAAATAATATTAAAAATTCGAAGCACCAAATTTTATTTTTTTTCCAAATATTAAAAAGTAGAAACACTCGAGTAATATGGAAAATTTCCATTATTTTCTAAAATTATTCATTCAAAGATTATACACAAGTCTAATTTTATCTATCATTAATATTCCTAGAATTACTACACAACTCTTTCTTGAATCAACAAATAAATTGATTGAGAAATTCATCTCCAATCATGAAATAAATCAAGAAAAAATTAATAATAAAAAGAATCGCTTTAGCTTTATTTCAACTATATAAAGTCACTTTATAATATTAGTAAGAAAAATTCACATATTTTTTGTGCTTTATCCTACTTGCCACAAGCATATGTATTTTACAAATTATCATAAACCCAAGTTATTAATTTGTCTAAATTAACATATGTTCTTCAATATAACACAACGTCTTGTTTCCTTAAGACTAAAATAAAGGACTATTTTCAAACACTAGGAATATTTCATTTGTAATTAAAACATAAGAACCTTCAGAGTTATAGAATCAATCAATGGAAAAACTGATTAAGATGTCATTATCAATACGATTTATCTCAGATTACATGGTCTAGATTAATGCCAAACAATGGCGAACTAGGGTTAATCAAAGTTGTATGGCTCAAAAGAAAAATAGAAACTTAAACAAATGGGATTCATATGAAAAGAACCAATTAATTCATTACAAAAACGAAAATGATTTGAAACTCTATGCATTATCAAACCATAAAGATAATTTTAAAAAATTGTTATACATATGGTCTTTTAGCATATAAATCGATCAAATATGAAAATAAAAGTGACTCATTTTTTTCTACATTACCCTTTCAAGTAACAAGGAACTTAGAAATTTTGTATAATTCCAACACGTCCAAACACAACTTTGTTGATATGCCCGACAATCTTCATATCAATAATTATCTAAGAAAGGGCAATATTCTAGATAAAGAAAGAAATCTCGATAGAAAATATTTTGATTGAAAAATATCCATCTTTCTCTTAGACAAAAAGGAGATATTGAAGTCAGGGTAAGATCGATACCAACAATAATTCAAATACTAAAATTGGTATTAATAATTATAAAATAATTGGAAAAAAATGAGAACAAAAGGGATTTTTTATCTTACAACTCATCAAAATTTAGAAGAAAAAATTGAAAAAAGTCTTTTTTGATTGGATGGCAATGAACGAAAGATATTTAATCGTCCCATATTGAATCTGCAGTTTTGGTTCTTTCCAGAATTTGTACTGCTTTATAATGTCTATAAAATAAAATAGTGGATTATACCAAGCAAATTCCTTCTTTTTCATTTGTATTTGAATACAAATGAAAATGTTAGTCAGAATAAAAATCAAAAACAAAACTTTTTCTACCATCAAATAAAAAAATAAAAAATCGAAGTTAAGAAGCAAAAGAACCCCCAAGTCAAAGAGAGTGTGGATCAGATATAGAAAACAAAGGAAATCTGAGTCCTGTTTTTCAAAGCATCAAACTGATCTTGAAAAAGATTACGTGAAATCAGACATAAAAACAGGGTCCAAATAAAAAAAACAATACAAAAGCAACATGGAAGCAGAACTAGATTGTTCTTGAAACGTTATTTGCTTTTTCAATTGAGATGGAACGATGCTTTGAATCCAAAAATGATCGAAAATATCAAGGTATATTGTATTCTTCTTCGACCGATAAATCCAACAATAAATACTATATCATCAATTCAAAGGAGAGAAATGAGTTTGGATATATTGTTGATTCAGGTAAATTTTCTTACAGACTTGATGAAGAAGGGGGTATTGATTATCGAACCTATTTTGTTGTCTGTAAAATGTAATGGAAAATCTATTATGTATCAAACCATAGGTATTTGATTGGTTCATAAAAGTAAACACCAAGCTAATCAAAGATATGTTGATAAAAAGAATTTTGACGAATTCATTTGGCAACCTCAAACTCAAAAAATAAATACAGAAAAAACTAATTTTGATTTGCTTGTTCCTGAAAATATTTTATGGTCTATACGTCGTAGAGATTGAGAATTTGAATTTTTTAATTATTTGAATTTGAATGTTGTCGATAGAAAATCAGTATTTTGCAAGGAAACCAATATTGTAACGACCTGATTCCGTTGTTATGGAAAAGTCAATGTAGAAAGAATTGGGGCTAGAAAACTCTTTCGTAGTAACTTGGAATTACCTAATCTAGTCCAGATTTGAAAGAAAATCGAATTCATTAAGGTGTAGCTAAAATCTAGTAATGAATAAGAGACCTAATTGTGATTTTTATTACATGAGTGGATAGGTAAGAAGATAACAAGCCCATAGCACTTTACGTAATCGAATTTGGACGAGTAGAACTCCAAAAATTGATCTTTTCGTGAATGAGTACATTTTGTCCGCGCTGAGGCCGCTGTAGCAGGATATAGGCCGCTTATGCAGCGTCGATGCAGCGGGATTGGCCCGCTGGAGATGGATAGATGTGTTATAAAGTCACTAATAAACTCTAAAACGATCCTATTTGGTATTTTTTACTTTTAGGGCTCAGGAGGAAACTCCAGACGAGCTCTTGACAATTTTTCACCATTTTTTAGGCTAAAGGTAAGTTTTAAACTCCCCAAACCCATTTTTCAATCCGTAGAACCTATTTTCTTGTGAAACCAAATACCAATAGATAAGGATTAGAGACCAACTTTGCTTTGTACTTGTGGAATCGTGCATGTTACATTCTTTTCTCTACTTTTTTGTACTTTATAATCTTTATACAACATATGATACAAATGACCAGCTGATCAGTGGTAGAATAGGATGACCCATGCTAGGCATTTTAACCCATGGGATGTTGTCCTCATAATTCCACAAATTGGGATCGGCCCATGCTAGGCTTTCGCCCCTGAGCTGCCACCCTCTTATACCAATCGGGATCGGCCCATGCTAGGCTTTCGCCCCTGACCTTCCACCCATAATCATACAGATTACTTCACTTAGATTCTTTCATCTTTGAGATTGTTGTTTATTAGTTCATAACTCTTTTGAGATTGTTCTTTAGATAATCATAACTCTTTTGCGATTGTTCTTTTTGATGTTCATAACTTGTTTGTGATTGTTATTTTGGTGGACATAATCCTTGTTTAGATTTGGAACTACCGACCAGTAGTAGAAGACATATGAATATGGACTTACGATAATAACAATGACATGGGAAGCAAATGAACGTAGTACTTAGGAGCTTATATGACTCGATAATCATTTTGACATCTCAAATTGAAGAACATCCAGTGAAGACAATTTAACATTCAGCCAAGAGATATGAACTCTATATGATACAAATACAAGGTGTTCATGCATATGGAACCAAGGGGGAAATGTGGCAGATTCAACTTAAAGACGGATACATATTCTAAGTACATATAAACATACAATTGAGCAAGTAGTGATCCTGTGAGGTAACATTACAGTCTAACACAATGAGAGTAATAACAAAGAAAGAGAACATATGAACATGTGACAAGATGACATATCTACAAACAATTGAAGCAAGTTGGCAAGATATGGGCATATCGTATATCCATCCTATAAACATATGTACCATGTGTAATCTAGGATCACTTTGACTTATATAAGGTAAATATGTGCTAGGGGTACTTTGACAATGAAACAAGTTTAAACCTTGCATGCTAACACTTGGTAGAGTAAAAACACACATTTACTAACAAACTCATATTAGAGTACCCACTTCAATGCTCTAGGGAGTAGGAACTGCACTATTGATCAGTCACTACCAAGGGAACTTAGAAAGCTTACTTTTTGTAATTTAAGTTTTGGATTCATGCCACACAAATAGGAAATCAAATAGCCTTACATACCTTGTTATACAATTCAAAACGTATGACTTAAGCTCCTTCTCTTCAGATCACAAATCTTGCTGGACATAACTACCACTTGATAAGACTTGGATTCTTCAAGGTAAAGTTTGTCCTCCTTAACTTGACTTAAATTATACCTTCCAATAACTTGAAATACCTATTATTCAACAACCTAATGGTATTTAATGGCTGTTGTATGAATCTAAGAGAGAGAAGAGAGAAAGCTCTAGTAATCAGATATTTTGTCAAAGTAAAAATGGTTGGAAAAAGCTGATACGAATCTCTTTTAAAGGGACCTGCTTTGGCCGACTTTCTCACTCATTTTGGGCCATAATTTGTCAAGTAGGTGACCCACCTACTTGGAATTTTCATTTGGACTTTTTAAACTTAAGAACATTGGCCCTTTTGCCACCTTTCTTGTACTTCATTTGCAGCAAACATGTGTCTTTAATTTGGGCCATACCTTTAAGTAGGTGATGCACCTAGTTTTCCATTAAAATTATTTCTTGTGGGCTTGGGAAGATTGGGCCTTGTCTGTCCATTTTCCCTTATTCTTGTATTCAACTTGGGCTAAATTTATGCAAATAGGTGTAGTGTACTTGGTCCAATAACACAGTCAAAGAGTCTTAGTAGGTGATGCACATACTTGGTCCTTTGGGCTGGTCAATAAGTCAAAGTAGGTGATGCACCTACTTGTCACTTACTAGCTTAGTGAAGTCAAGCAAGCACCTCAATATTTTATTCCATTTCTAGACCTTAATAACTTTAACATAACTTAGAACTTATATACACCATGTCACTTTATACTTTAGACTCAAATACCACCTTGTGATCTCAAGTGTAAATACTTCCATCGACATCAACTTAATTGGGTCGCATCAAAATCTCTGGACAGTTCACTTTAAACCTATTTTATTACCACTAATTGCATAGGAAACCGAATCCATAACTATACCACAAGGCAGTTTATAAGCATTATATAAATAGTACTAACACATAGAATATGGGGTGTTACATCCTCCCCCTCTTATGATCATTCGTCCTCGAATGATAGGTACACCTGGTAGTTTGGTTAATCTCTGAATTTCATATAGAGATTTGCGAGAGTCCCCAATGTAAATAGGAAGGACTATCCTAAATCCATAGACTAACCTAAAATATGTATACACAAATCTAGCATGACATCTCGATAGATATGGTTCATGAAATAGTAATATGAAAAATTAAATCCCTTCTTTACCATGTAATTTTCACTGAAGATACACAAGTAGTACTCATACAAATAAGACTGTAATATACCTAAACACAAGAAACACAAATGACATATCAAATGAACAAATTCTAGCAAGATTCATGATCATATAAGGGGACCACATGATCTTGAATCCTTATATTGATGTTTTAAATGATGAGGGTTACTTAGTATCTCTCTACCATCTTCTATTCCCAAGTATGTTATGTTATATTTTATTCCTTCCCTAATACTTATGGTTACATATTCTGAGCTTAGCTTCCGGGCCTTAATAATTAAGAATAACTATAGTATCTCCCAATTTTTTTTGTATATGAACGGATACCTAAAATCATTGGCTATCAGGGCAGTACTTTCTTTTCTCTTTTATTTCATGACACTTTTAAGAGGTGAGTCTTTTAAGAACGCATAGTTGTTAATATAAAATCTAAAGTTTTATGCCACTCCTGCGAATAGGGTATTATGCTAAGTTATTTATCTATGCTTGATTAAATTTACATATATGCCCAACCATTTTTGGTCAAAATCTTCACTACATAATACAAGGAAATACTTTCCCAAATTGTTCAAAACTCAAATCAATAAGCATAGGCATAGTATACGGATGAATAAGTCGCATTGGCCATGACACATAGGCAGACTAGCCCCAAAGGGAGCGCACAAGGTATACGTGCATTAAGCTATAGAAATACATGGTGTACGCGTGCATATGATCTATAGGTTAGCGTGTGAGCGAATGAACTATAGGGAATGTATGAATGGACAAGATGATCACATGATGCATGCTAAGACATGTAGTAGATATGACATGTAAACATATAAGAAAATGAACTACGGAACAGAAATTACATTGAGCAAGTGCGTTATATTGCATGGATAGGTGGACTAACATGTCAATGAGCACAGATATGAAATATGAGCAAGTGAGCATATAAGGCCTGAAATGTTTAAGCAAGTAGGCTACGAGGTATGCAAAATATATAGAGATGGTCATATGATTAATTAGCATACATTACCCATACAATATGGACAAGTGGCCTGTGGGAAGTAACCAGTGCAACAAATAACATGTAAGGAAAAGTTTCTATGAAAACATCAATAAACAAGGGTGATCTGAAGCGGATAACACTTGCATGTAAGCATTCCATGACGTTAGGTAACCTGTGAGAAGGCAATCCACAAAGGGAAAATGACATACAAATAGATAAGTTATAGAACATGCAGCATTTATAATTATATAACAAATTATCTTTGGAAACTACGACATATCCTATAGAACCACTCTACCGTACTAAGGTAAACATACTGTCTTAAGCGTTTAAGTTACAGGTGGGATAGTTCTGCTCATATTCCTTACTCGCCTCAAAACACACACAATTGATTTTCCCATCTACTATCTCCAATCTCCTAAGAATTCTTATAGGTGTTCTGCTATTGGGACTTGGCTTCCGTCTAGCTCAATATAAATAGGACAGTTAAGATAGAAAAAGAAAATCCTCAAAAAAATAGTTCATCTTTTAGAGTAGGAGGCCGAGGTCAACTTTGCCTTCATTACTAGCTTGTGTAATATCACATTCAATGCATGATGCCCCTTGAAGTTTGAAAAAGAAAATAAATAGTGAAGCTTGAACTTACCATGAAATATGAACTCTAATAACATGTAAATGCCAGGTACCTATAAAGTTATATCATGATTTATAACGTCTTAGAGTTAGCCGATTTGGGCTTAATTAGATAGGTCTGGCCATACTAATAGATTTCCTCCTTCTTCTTTTTTCATAATAAGTGAGGGTGCTCCGACTCTTTTCCCATGCAAGATAGCAAATAAGAACAACTAGCAATATGCATAGGATCAATTTTTTCATTTCCCTTAACTGGACTAGGACTGATGAATTGTTGTAGGCATATATTAAATGAATCTGGTAATATCTCTATTCAATTTGATGGAAGTCTATACATATGTATAATGCTCTACTTCTATTTATATAATGATGTGGATGAACTAGGTCCATCTTCTATCTAGGTAACATGAAATTCACCTTTTTTTTTCTTGTTGTTATCAAGACTATATATCAAAACTTGAATCGATACTAAATTGACTTCTTTGTGTAACAAAGGTTCACAAAATTATTCCCAGGTGCGCCATTATAACTCGTTAGCGTTGAAGAGTTGATAACACTTTCTTACCGCATACGCTTTAGCAATCACTCTCTCATAACCACCTATCTCATTCCTCTATAGCATCCTCATATCACCCCTACTCCTATGTTTAGGGAATTTGACATATTCCATCTCTTTCTAATGAGAAGTTGTCTGTACATATTCGGCCTGTGTAATTTAAGCTTCATTCTCACAAGCTTACTATCTAACAAGTAACTTTTAATCAAAACTAGCAGCTTCATGTACTAGATTCCATTATGTACAACCAACTAATCACAACTTAGTTCTAACCAATCAACTTTATTTTCGTTATCCTTACCCTTTAGGCACATACTAATTCTCTATAGCCGACACATAGATCATAAAAGGAACCACCACACATATATCATTTGCAGCAATTGGCACACTTATTCCTAAGTTTTATAATCATGAAACAAATGTTATTAGTACTTATTCAAAGTTGTTGGCACATACCATATAAATGCCAAACATTAACATACTCGGGAGGACATACGGTGAGAATTTGAGCTTTGTCAGTCAATTAGCGGTATCTGTAGTAACACTAATGCACTGATACATCCACCTATAAAATTGTGCCACTGGCTTCTTTGAACTAAAAGAAACTGGTTTGGCTACATCAATTTCGAGAACATATGCAACGCTGAAAATTCTATGTATATCAAAGACTAAGAACAACTGTCCTATATAGGAGGAATAAATCCCGTAAGTATGGAGGAAATATAGAACTCAAGAGCTGGTTACATCATCCTAAGAAGTTGTCCCTGGAAATGCTACAGCAAATATATGTAACTAGGTAACAAATCATTTTTGAACCAACATGATGCAAATGGTATAAATGCAACTTTAAATGCAAATAATATAAAAGCCTTTACATACCTTGTGGAGTGAGATGGTCGAATAAAATGAGCTCAATCTAGTCAAACTTTTGGTAACTTGAGGTCCTTTCTGTATGTTACATGCTGACACTTTAACAACTGTTAACCTTAACCATAGTTAATATGAATAGCATGATCTGGTACAACTGGAAATGGGCTTCTTAACTTCGCTCTATCGCACGATCAGGATTATGAAGGAAGATAACATTTCCTAAATGTCCAAGCAGCCCCCTAATTATAAATGTGGCGTGCAACACATTCATAACAAAGGCTCTACTAGGCATGGCTTTGTAGACCCCCTAGGACGAACTACTCTAACACCACTTTTGTCAGCCTCCAACCCTAGGTGAGGCGGACAAGTACCTTATGAACACATGCTTTACAGGTAATCTATGATGAGAAAGTAAACTACTATGCAGATTACTGATGAGAAGCTTCATATACAACACATTTTGACTAGCTGAACCGCTATAAGTGACAAGTGAAACTATGAATACAGATGATAACTTTACAATGTCTACAAAGCCTCTACTAGAATCCATGATGGTACCACTATGAAAATACGCATAGTAAAGACTCGACAAAGCCCTGAATCAACCTGGAGCTCACCAACATCCGTTGAGTATAATGTGCTTCTATTGGGAAGATCTACTAGTTGAGTACTTGTACCTGCAGCATGAAATGCAGTGTCCCCAATAAGGGACGTCAGTACGAAAGAATGTACTGAATATGTAAGGCATAATACAACCTTGTTTAACATGAGAGTTCAAGTGAAACCAAATACCAATAGATAAGGATTAGAGACCACATTTGCTTTGTACTTGTGGAATCGTGCATGTTACATTCTTTTCTCTACTTTTCTGTACTTTATAATCTTTATACAATATATGATACAAATGACCAGCTGATCAGTGGTAGAAGAGGATGACCCATGCTAGGTATTTTAACCCCTGGGATGTTGTCCTCATAATTCCACAATTTGGGATCGGCCCATGCTAGGCTTTCTCCCCTGAGCTGCCACCCTTCCATACCAATTGGGATCGGCCCATGCTAGGCTTTCGCCCTTGAGCTGCCACCCTCTTATACCAATCGGGATCGGCCCATGCTAGGCTTTCGCCCCTGAGATTCCACCCATAAACATACAGATTACTTCACTTAGATTCTTTCATCTTTGAGATTGTTGTTTATCAGTTCATAACTCTTTTGAGATTGTTCTTTAGATAATCATAACTCTTTTGAGATTGTTCTTTTTTATGCTCATAACTTGTTTGTGATTGTTATTTTGGTGGTCATAATCCTTGTTTAGATTTGGAACTACAGACCAGTAGTAGAAGACATATGAATATGGACTTACGATAATAACAATGACATGGGAAGAAAATGTGACTTGGACGTAGTACTTAGGAGCTTATATGACTCGATAATCATTTTGACATCTCAAATTGAAGAAAATCCAGAGAAGACAATTTAAAATTCAGCCAAGAGATATGAACTCTATATGATACAAATACAAGGTGTTCATGCATGTGGAACCAAGGGGGAAATGTAGGCAGATTCAACTTCAGGACGGATACATATTCTAAGTAAGTGTATAAACATAAAATTGAGCAAGTAGTGATCCTGTGAGGTAACATTACAATCTAACACAATGAGAGTAATAAAAAAGAAAGGGAACATATGAACATGTGACAAGATGACATATCTATAAACAATTGAAGCAAGTTGGCAAGATATGGGCAGATCGTATATCCATCCTATAAACATATGTACCATGTGTAATCTAGGATCACTTTGACTTATATAAGGGAAATACGTGCTAGGGGTACTTTGACAATGAAACAAGTTTAAACCTTGCATGCAAACACTTGGTCAGTAAAAACACACATTTAGTAACAAACTCATATTAGAGTACCCACTTCAATGCTCTAGGGAGTAGGAATTGCACTATTGATCAGTCACTACCAAGGGAACTTAGAAAGCTTACTTTTTGTAATGCAAGTTTTGGATTCATGCCAAACAAATAGGAAATCAAATAGCCTTACATACCTTGCTATACAATTCAAAACGTATGACTTAAGCTCTTTCTCTTCAGATCACTAATCTTGCTGGACATAACTACCACTTGATAAGACTTGGATTCTTCAAGGTAAAGTTTGTCCTCCTTAACTTGTCTTAAATTATACCTTCCAATAGCTTGAAATATCTATTATTCAAGAACCCTAATGGTATTTAATGGCTGTTGTATGAATCTAAGAGAGAGAAGAGAGAAAGCTCTAGTAATCAGATATTTTGTCAAAGTAAAAATGGTTGGAAAAAGCTGATACCAATCTCTTTTAAAGGGACCTGCTTTAGCCGACTTTCTCACTCATTTTGGGCCATAACTTGTCAAGTAGGTGACCCACCTACTTGGACTTTTCATTTGGACTTTTTGGACTTAAGAACATTGGCCCTTTTGCCACCTTTCTTGTACTTCATTTGCAGCCAACATGTGTCTTTAATTTGGGCCACACCTTTACGTAGGTGATACATCTAGTTTTCCATTAAAATTATTTCTTTTGGGCTTGGGAAGATAAGACCTTGTCTATCCATTTTTCCCTTATTCTTGTATTCAACTTGGGCTAAATTTATGCAAATAGGTGTAGTGTACTTTGCCCAATAACACAGTCAAAGAGTCTTAGTAGGTGATGTACCTACTTGGTCCTTTGGGCTGGTCAATAAGTCAAAGTAGGTGATACACCTACTTGACACTTACTATCTTAGTGAAGTCAAGCAAGCACCTCAATATTTTGTTCCATTTCTAGACCTTAATAACTTTAACATAACTTAGAACTTATATACACCATGTCACTTTATACTTTAGACTCAAATACCACCTTGTGATCTCAAGTGTAAATACTTCCATCGACATCAACTTAATTGGGTCGCATCAAAATCTCTGGACAGTTCATTTTAAACCTATTTTATTACCACTAATTGCATAGGAAACCGAATCCATAACTATACCACAAGGCAGTTTATAAGCATTATAAAATAGTACTAGTACACATAGAATACAGGGTGCTACATCCTCCCCCTCTTATGATCATTCGTCCTCGAATGATAGGTACACCTGGTAGTTCGGTTAATCTCTGAATTTCATATAAAGATTTGCGAGAGTCCCCAATGTAAATAGGAAGGACTATCCTAAATCCATAGACTAACCTAAAATATGTATACACAAATCTAGCATGACGTCTCGATAGATATGATTCATGAAATAGTAATATGAAAAATTAAATCCCTTCTTTACCATGTGATTTTCACTGAAGATACACAAGTAGTAGTCATACAAATAAGACTGTAATATACCTAAACACAAGAAACACAAATGACATATCAAATGAACAAATTCTAGCAAGATTCATGATCATATAAGGGGACCACATGATCTTAGATCCTTATATTGATATTTAAAATGAGGAGGGTTACTTAGTATCTCTCTACCATCTTCTATTCCCAAGTATGTTACTTATGGTTACACATTCTGAGCTTAGCTTCCGGGCCTTAATAATTAAGAATAACTATAGTATCTCCCAATTTTTTTTTGTAACGGATACATAAAATCATAGGCTATCGGGGCAGTACTTTCTTTTCTCTTTTATTTCATGACACTTTTAAGAGGTGAGTCTTTTAAGAACGCATAGTTGTTAATATAAAATCTAAAGTTTTATGCCGCTCCTGCGAATAGGGTATTATGCTAAGTTATTTATCTATGCTTGATTAAATTTACATATATGCCCAACTTTTTCTGGTCAAAATCTTCACTACATAATGATACAAGGAAATATTTTCCCAAATTGTTCAAAACTCAAATCAATAAGCATAGGCATAGTATACGGATGAATAAGTCACATTGGCCATGACACATAGGCAGACTAGCCCAAAAGGGAGCGCACAAGGTATACATGCATTAAGCTATAGAAATACATGGTGTACGAGTGCATTAGCGTGTGAGCGAATGAACTATAGGGAATGTAGGAATGGACTAGATGATCACATGATGTATGCTAAGACATGAAGTAGATATGACATGTAAACATATCAGAAAATGAACTATGGAACACAAATCACATTGAGCAAGTGCATTAGATTGTATGGATAGGTGGACTAACATGTCAATGAGCACAGATATGAAATATGAGCAAGTGAGCACATAACACATGTCCAGAAAAGCTATAAGGCCTGAAATATTTAAGCAAGTAGGCTATGAGGTATGCAAAATATATAGAAATGGGCATATGATTAACTAACATACATTACCCATACAATATGGACACGTGGCCTGTAGGAAGTAACCTGTGCAATATAACATGTAAGGAAAAGTTTCTATGAAAACATCAATAAACAGGTGCTCTGAAGCGGATAACACTTGCATGTAAGCATTCCATGACGTTAGTTAACCTGTGAGAAGGCAATCCACAAAGGGAAAATGACATACAAATAGATATGTTATAGAACATGCAACATGTATAATTATATAACAAATCATCTTTGGAAACTACGACATATCCTATAGAACCACTCTACCGTACTAAGGTAAACACACTATCTTAAGCGTTTAAGTTACAGGTGGGATAGTTCTGCTCATATTCCTTACTCGCCTCAAAAAAAATACAATTGATTTTCCCATCTACTATCTCCAATCTCCTAAGAATTCTTATAGGTGTTCTGCTATTGGGACTTGGCTTCCGTCTAGGTCAATATAAATAGGACAGTTAAGATAGAAAAAGAAAATCCTCAAAAAAATAGTTCATCTTTTAGAGTAGGAGGCCGAGGTCAACTTTGCCTTCATTACTAGCTTGTGTAATATCACATTCAATGCATGATGCCCCTTGAAGTTTGAAAAAGAAAATAAATAGTGAAGCTTGAACTTACCATGAAATATAAACTCTAATAACATGTAAATGCCAGGTACCTATAAAGTTATATCGTGATTCATAACGTCTTAGAGTTAGCCGATTTGGGCTTAATTAGATACGTCTGGCCATACTAATAGATTTCCTCCTTCTTCTTTTTTCATAATAAGTGAGGGTGCTCCGACTCTTTTTCCATGCAAGATAGCAAATAAGAACAACTAGCAATATGCATAGGATCAATTTTTTCATTTCCCTTAACTGGACTAGGACTGATGAATTATTGTAGGCATATATTAAATGAATCTGGTAATCTCTATTCAATTTGATGGAAGTAAATATATATGTATAATGCTCTACTTCTATTTATATAATGATGTGGATGAACTAGGTCCATCTTCTATCTAGGTAACATGAAATTCACCTCTTTTTTTCTTGTTGTTATCAAGACTAAATATCAAAACTTGAATCGATACTAAATTGACTTCTCTGTGTAACAAAGGTTCACAAAATTGTTCCCAGGTGCGCCATTAAAACTCGTTAGCGTTGAAGAGTTGATAACATTTTCTTACCGCATACGCTTTAGCAATCACTCTCTCATAACCACCTATCTCACTCCTCTATAGCATCCTCATATCACCCCTACTCCTATGTTTAGGGAATTTGACATATTCCATCTCTTTCTAATGAGAAGTTGTCTGTACATGCCTGTGTAATTTAAGCTTCATTCTCACAAGCTTACTATCTAACAAGTAACTTTTAATCAAAACTAGCAGCTTCATGTACTAGATTCCATTATGTACAACCAACTAATCACAACTTAGTTCTAACCAATCAACTTTCTTTTCGTTATCCTTACCCTTTAGGCACATACTAATTCTCTATAGCCAACACATGGATCATAAAATGAACCACCACACATATATCATTTGCAGCAATTGGCACACTTATCCCTAAGTTTTATAATCATGAAACAAATGTTATTAGTACTTATTCAAAGTTGTTGGCACATACCATATAAATGCCAAACATTAACATACTCGGGAGGACATACGGTGAGAATTTGAGCTTTGTCAGTCAATTAGGGGTATCTGTAGTAACACTATTGCACTGATACATCCACCTATAAAATTGTGCCACTGGCTTTTTTGAACTCAAAGAAACTGGTTTGGCTACATCAATTTCGAGAACATATGCAACGCTGAAAATTCTATGTATATCAAAGACTAAGAACAAGTGTCCTCTATAGGAATAAATCCTGTAAGTATGGAGGAAATATAGAACTCAAGAGCTGGTTACATCCTCCTAAGAAGTTGTCCCTGGAAATGCTACAGCAAATATATGTAACTAGGTAACAAATCATTTTTGAACCAACATGATGCAAATGGTACAAATGCAACTTTAAATGCAAATAATATAAAAGCCTTTACATACCTTCTGGAGTGAGATGGTCGAATAAAATGAGCTCAATCTAGTCAAACTTTTGGTAACTTGAGGTCCTTTCTGTATGTTACATGCTGACACTTTAAAAACTTTTAACCTTAACCATAGTTAATATGAATAGCATGATCTGGTACAACTGGAAATGGGCTTCTTAACTTCGCTCTATCGCACAATCAGGATTATGAAGGAAGGTAACATTTCCTAAATGTCCAAGCAGCCCCCTAATTATAAATGTGGCGCGCAAAACATTCATAACAAAGGCTCTACTAGGCACGGCTTTGTAGACCCCCTAGGACGAACTGCTCTGACACCACTTTTGTCAGCCTCCAACCCTAGGTGAGGCGGACAAGTACCTTATGAACACATACTTTACAGGTAATCTATGATGAGAAAGTAAACTACTATGCAGATTACTGATGAGAAGCTTCATATACAATACATTTTGACTAGCTGAACCGCTATATGTGACAAGTGAAACTATGATACAGATGATAACTTTACAATGTCTACAAAGCCTCCACTAGAATCCATGATGGTACCACTATGAAAATACGCATAGTAAAGACTCGGCAAAGCCCCGAATCAACATGGAGCTCACCAACATCCGTTGAGCATAATGTGCTTCTATTGGGAAGATCTACTAGTTGAGTACTTGTACCTGCAGCATGAAATGTAGTGTCCCCAATAAGGGACGTCAGTACGAAAGAATGTACTGAATATGTAAGGCATAATACAACCTTGTTTAACATGAGAGCTCAAGTGAAACCAAATACCAATAGATAAGGATTAGAGACCACATTTGCTTTGTACTTGTGGAATCGTGCATGTTACATTCTTTTCTCTACTTTTCTGTACTTTATAATCTTTATACAATATATGATACAAATGACCAGCTGATCAGTGGTAGAAGAGGATGACCCATGCTAGGCATTTTAACCCCTGGGATGTTGTCCTCATAATTCCACAATTTGGGATCGGCCCATGCTAGGCTTTCTCCCCTGAGCTGCCACCCTTCCATACCAATTGGGATCGGCCCATGCTAGGCTTTCACCCTTGAGCTGCCACCCTCTTATACCAATCGGGATCGGCCCATGCTAGGCTTTCGCCCCTGATCTTCCACCCATAAACATACAGATTACTTCACTTAGATTCTTTCATCTTTGAGATTGTTGTTTATCAGTTCATAACTCTTTTGAGATTGTTCTTTATATAATCATAACTCTTTTGAGATTGTTCTTTTTGATGTTCATAACTTGTTTGTGATTGTTATTTTGGTGGTCATAATCCTTGTTTAGATTTGGAACTACAGACCAGTAGTAGAAGACATATGAATATGGACTTACGATAATAACAATGACATGGGAAGAAAATGTGACTTGAACGTAGTACTTAGGAGCTTATATGACTCGATAATCATTTTGACATCTCAAATTGAAGAGCATCCAGTGAAGACAATTTAAAATTCAGCCAAGAGATATGAACTCTATATGATACAAATACAAGGTGTTCATGCATGTGGAACCAAGGGGAGATGTAGGCAGATTCAACTTAAGGACGGATACATATTCTAAGTAAGTGTATAAACATACAATTGAGCAAGTAGTGATCCTGTGAGGTAACATTACAGTCTAACACAATGAGAGTAATAAAAAAGAAAGGGAACATATGAACATGTGACAAGATGACATATCTATAAACAATTGAAGCAAGTTGGCAAGATATGGGCAGATCGTATATCCATCCTATAAACATATGTACCATGTGTAATCTAGGATCACTTTGACTTATATAAGGGAAATACGTGCTAGGGGTACTTTGACAATGAAACAAGTTTAAACCTTGCATGCTAACACTTGGTCAGTAAAAACACACATTTAGTAACAAACTCATATTAGAGTACCCACTTCAATGCTCTAGGGAGTAGGAATTGCACTATTGATCAGTCACTACCAAGGGAACTTAGAAAGCTTACTTTTTGTAATGCAAGTTTTGGATTCATGCCAAACAAATAGGAAATCAAATAGCCTTACATACCTTGCTATACAATTCAAAACGTATGACTTAAGCTCTTTCTCTTCAGATCACTAATCTTGCTGGACATAACTACCACTTGATAAGACTGGATTCTTCAAGGTAAAGGTTGTCCTCCTTAACTTGTCTTAAATTATACCTTCCAATAGCTTGAAATACCTATTATTCAAGAACCCTAATGGTATTTAATGGCTGTTGTATGAATCTAAGAGAGAGAAGAGAGAAAGCTCTAGTAATCAGATATTTTGTCAAAGTAAAAATGGTTGGAAAAAGTTGATACCAATCTCTTTTAAAGGGACCTGCTTTGGCTGACTTTCTCACTCATTTTGGGCCATAATTTGTCAAGTAGGTGACCCACCTACTTGGACTTTTCATTTGGACTTTTTGGACTTAAGAACATTGGCCCTTTTGCCACCTTTCTTGTACTTCATTTGTAGCCAACATGTGTCTTTAATTTGGGCGACACCTTTAAGTAGGTGATGCACCTAGTTTTCCATTAAAATTATTTCTTGTGGGCTTGGGAAGATTGGGCCTTGTCTGTCCATTTTTCCCTTATTCTTGTATTCAACTTGGGCTAAATTTATGCAAATAGGTGTAGTATACTTGGCCCAATAACACAGTCAAAGAGTCTTAGTAGGTGATGCACCTACTTGGTCCTTTGGGCTGGTCAATAAGTCAAAGTAGGTGTGCTTAGTGAAGTCACGCAAGCACCTCAATATTTTGTTCCATTTCTAGACCTTAATAACTTTAACATAACTTAGAACTTATATACACCATGTCACTATATACTTTAGACTCAAATACCACCTTGTGTTCTCAAGTGTAAATACTTCCATCGACATCAACTTAATTGGGTCGCATCAAAATCTCTGGACAGTTCACTTTAAACCTATTTTATTACCACTAATTGTATAGGAAACTGAATACATAACTATACCACAAGGCAGTTTATAAGCATTATATAAATAGAACTAGTACACATAGAATACAGGGTGTTACAATCGAAATGAAAAAATTATCAAAAGTTTACACTTTTTAGTAAATGTCTGAAAAATATTTTTAAAAATTAAATTATTCCTCGTAAATGTGTGAAAATATAAGAATCAAGAGAAGTACCTAAAAATAGCTCAACGATATTTTGAATCGCATCAATGGCTTAAATATAGAACGAAAAAATTGATGAAAATGTTATTCTTTTGTGTAACTATCCAAAAAATAACAAAAATTAATTTTCCTCTTAAATGTCGGATATGATAATCAATTAATTTACCTGAAAACCCCTCGAATATTTTTTGGATTGTACCAATAACCTTAGAATATCGAAATGATGTAATGATAAAATTTTACTCTGTTTCGTAACTGTCTGAAAAATAATAATAATAAAAATTTCCTCATAAATCTTTGAAAATATAAAAATCTAGAAAAGTACCTAAAAACACCTAAAAATTTTACTAATTGCACCAATGACCTTAGAATATAGAAACAAAAATATGATTAAAATCTTACAACACTTTTTGTGTAACTATCTGAAAAAAACAAAAAATAGTTTTTTTTCCCTTCGTTAGTGTCTTGAAAAAAATAATCAAGAAATGTACTTAAAAGTACCTCAAAAAAGTTCTCAATTGCACCAATGACATTAGAAATCAAAATGACAAAATGATCAAAACTTTACTCTTTTTCATTTATCCGAAAAATGACAAAAAATACGTTTTTTCTCATAAATGTCCAAAAATATTAAAATCATGAAAATTACATAAAGACACTTCAAAAATATTTTATCTTGCACCAGTGACTTTAAGAATATCGAAAAGAAAAATGATCTAAATCTTACTCGTTTTCATAAATGTCCGAAAAATAACAAAAAAACTAAAATTTTCCTTCTAAATGTTTGAAAAATACAAAAATCAAGAAATGAACTTATAACACCTCAAAAATTTCTGATTTGCTCCAATGACCTTTGAATATCAAAATGAAAAAAAGATCAATTTCTTTTTTCTTTTTTTTAACCTTCGAAAAATAAAATATTAATTTTTCCATATAAATGTCTCAAAATATAAATATCAAGAAAAGTACCTAAAAACACCTCAAAAATATTTGAATTGCACCAATGACTTAAAAATATCAAAATGAAAATATTATAAAAAACTTACATAATTTCATAACTGTCCAAAAATTAAAAAAAAAAATTCCTCGTAAATGTACGAAAAGTATAAAAATCAAGAAATGTTCCTCTAAACACACCTCAAAATATATCTGACTGCACCAATGATCTTAGAATATCGAAACAAAAAAAATAGTCTAAGATTTTCTATTTTTCGTAACTGTTAGAAAAATAACAAAAAAAAAAATTTTCCTCGTAAATGTTTGTAAAAATAAAAATCAAGAAAAGTAACTTAAAACTCCTCAATTTTTTTTGAATTGCACCTTAGAATATCGAAACAAAATAATGATCAAAACTTTACATGTTTTCGTGCCTGTCCGTAAAATAAAAAAAAATTATCCTCGTAAATTTCCAATATAAAAATCAAGAATGTACCTAAAACACCTCAAAAAATTTCTAAATTTTACAAATAACCTTATAATCAAAACGATAAATTGATCAAATTTTACTCTTTTTCATTATTGTCTGAAAAATAAAAAAAAAAGTTTCGTTTTCCTTGTAATTATCTGAAAAATATAAAAATCTAGAAAAATACCCAAAAACACCTCATAATTTTTTTAGATTGCACCAATGACATTAAAATATCAAAACAAAAAAATGATCAAATTTTACTCTCTTTCGTAACTGTCTTAAAATTAACAAAATAAATAAATATTTCCTCGTAAATGTCAGACAAAACATAAAAATCAAGAAAATGTAAGCAAAAACACCTCAAAAAAAATTATGAATTACACATTGACCTTAGAATATCGAAACGAAAAATAAGCACCAATGACTTTAGAATATCGAACAAACAAATGATCATACCTATTCGAAAAATAACAAAAAATGAAAAAAATTCTTATAAATGTAGGAAAATATAAGAATCAAGAAGTACCTAAAAACACCTCAAAAAAATTCTAATTACACCAATGACCTTAGGATATCAAAACGAAAAAAATGATCAGCATTTTACCTTTTTCCGTAAATGTCTAAAAATTAACGGAAAATTATTATTTTCCTCGTAAATGTACGAGAAATATAAAAATCAAGAAATGTACCAAAAAAGGACTTCAAAAATATTTTGAATTGCACAAATGACCTTAGAATATTGAAACGGAAAATGATCTAAATTTTACTCTTTTTCGTAATAGTCCAAAAAATAATAAAATACTTTTCTCATAAATGTTCGAAAGATATAAAAATCAACAAAATGTACTACCTCAAAAATTCTCGAATTTCACCAATGACCTTATAATATTGAAACAAAAAATTGATCTATATTTTACTCTGTTTTGTAACTGTTGATAATAAAAAATTTCCTCATTAATGTCTGAAAATATATAAATCAATAAATGTACATAAAACACCTAAAAAAATTCTGAACCGCACCAATGACCTTAGAATATCGAAATGCAAAAATATTCAAAATTTGATGTTTTTTCTTAAGTGTTTGAAAAATAATAATAAATAAAAAAATCCACGTGAATGTACGAAAATATTAGATAATTCCTCAGGTGTCCAAAAAATATATAAAAATCAAGAAATGTACCTAAAACACCTTTAAAAAAATTTAGAATTTCACCAATGACCTTACAATATCAAAACGAAAAAATAATCAAAATTTGAACACTTTTTCTTAAATGTTCGAAAAATAACAAAAAATATTTTTCTCCTAAAAAATTATCAATTTTTTTGACTTTTTCATAATTGTGTGGACAATTAAAAAAAAGTAAATCTATCCTCTTAAATGTTCGAAAATATAAAAATCAAGAAATATACCTAAAAACACGTCAATTTTTTTTATTTGCACCAATGACCTTGGAATATCGAAATGAGAAAATGGTAAAAATTTGACTCTTTTTCATAATTGTCTTAAAAATAACAAAAAAATTAATTTTTTCCTTATAAATAGAAATATAAGATCTAGAAATACCTGAAGACACCTGAAAGTATTTTCAAATTGCAACAATGACCTTAAAATATCAAAACGAAAAATGTTCAAAATTTTACTCTTTTTAGTTATTGTCCAAAAAATAAAAAATAAATTAAAATTTTCTCATATATATACAAAAAAAATAAAAATCAAGAAATTTCAACTCGAAAATTTTCTGAATTGCACCAATGATCTCAGAACATTGAAATGAAAAAATGATCAAAATTGTACTCTTTTTTGCAACTGTTAGAAAAATAACAATAAAATAATGATTTCCTCTTAAATGTCCGAAAATATAAAAATCTAGAAAAGTACCTATAAACAACTCAAAATATTTTTGAATTGCAAAAATGACCTTAAAATATCAAAATTAAAAAAAGATCAAAATTTTACCATTTTTCATAAATGTCCAAAAAATAATAAAAAAATATTTTCCTAGTAAGCATCCAAAAAATATATAAATGAAGAAATGTATCTAAAACACGTCAAAAAAATTTTGAATTGTACCGATGACCTTAAAAATATCAAAATGAAAAATGATCAAAGTTTTACTCTTTTTTGCAACTGTCCGAAAATAATAAATAAAATATTTTTTTCCTCGTAAATGGCTGAAAATATAAAAAACAATAAAAGTACCTAAAAATACCTCAAACAAATTTCGAATTGCACCAATGACCTTAGAATATTGAAACGAAAAAATGATCAATATTTTACTCTTTTTCGTAACTTCTTGTAAAATAACTAAAAAATTAATTTTTTCCTCGAAAATGTACCTAAAAACAACTAAAAAAAATTCCGAATTGAACCAATGACCTTAGAATATCGAAATGAAAAAATGATTAAAATATGACACTTTTTGGTAATTGTCAAAAATAACAAAAATATTAATTTTTTTCTCGTAAATAAGCAAAAATATGAAAATAACGAAAAGTACCTAAATATTTTCCAAATTGCACCAATGACCTTTGAATATCGAAACAAAAAAATATTAAACTTTAAATCTTTTTCGTAACCGTCCGAAAAATAACAAAAAAAAATTTTGCTCTTTAATATCCGAAAAATATAAAAATCAAGAAATGTACCTAAAAACACCTCAAAATTGTGAAAATGCATGACTTTAGACTATCAAAACAAAAAATATCAAAATTTTACTTTTTTCATAATTGTCTGATTTTTTTAAAAAAAAAACATTAAATTTATCCTCGTAATTGTCCCAAAATATGAAAATCAAGAAAGATACCTAAAAACACCTAAAAATTTTCGAATTATACCATAAACTTGGAATATTGAAATGTAAAATTGATCAAGTTTATACTGTTTTTTCGTAACTGTTAAAAAAATAACAAAAAAAAAATTAAGTTTTCCTCGCATAAGTCTGAAAATATAAAAATGAAGAAAAGTACCTATAAACACTTCAAAAAAAATTTCTAATTGCATTTATTATGACCGTAGAATATCGAAATGAAAAAATGCTCAAAAATTTACTCTTTTATTATAATTGTCTGAAAAATAACCATAAAATTAAATTTTTCCTCGTAAATATTTGAAAGATATAAAAATAAAGAAATATAGTAAAACACATCAAAACATTTCCTAATTGCACCAATGACCTTAGAATATCAAACAAGAAAATGATAAAAAATTTACTCATTTTTGTAACTTCCCGAAAAATATAACAAAGCAATTAATTTTTTTCTCATAAATATACGAAAATATAAGAATCAAGAAAAGTCTATATAAACACGTCAATTTTTTTTAGAATTGCACCAATGACCTTGGAATATCAAAATGAAAAATGATCAAAATTTTACACTTTTTCGTAACTTTTCGAAAAAATAACAAAAAAATACTTTTTTCTTCGTAAATGTCCAAAAATATAAAAATCAAGAAAAGTATCTAAAAACACCTCAATTTTCTTTTGGAATTGCACCAATGACATCTTACAGTTTTTTTTAATTGACAGAAAAATAACAAAAACAATTTTTTCTTCGTAATGTACAAAATTATATAAATCTAGAGAGTACCAAAAAAACACCTCAAAAAAATCTTTGAACTTAATGACCTAAGAATATCAAAACGAAAAAAATGATCAAAATTTCAAACTTTTCATAACTGTTTGAAAAATAACAAAATCAAGAAATGTACTTTAAACACCTCCAAAAAATTTCAAACCGCACCAATTACCTTCACATATTGAACAAAAAAATCATCAAAATTTTACTCTTTTTCATAAACTGTTCGGAAAACAACAAAAAATATTTCCTCAAAAATGTTCGAAAATATAAAAATCAAGAAAAGTACCTAAAACACATCAAAAAAATTTCAAATTTCACCAATTACCTAAGAATATCGAAACGAAAAAATAATCAAAATTTTACACATAATAGTTTGTCTGAAAAATAACCCAAAAAAAAAAAAAACTAAGTGTTTACTCGTCAATGTCCTAAAAATATAAAAATCAAGGAATATGCCTTAAAAAACCCCAAAAAAATTTTAATTGAACCAATGACATTAGAATATTAAAACAAAAAATGATCAAAATTTTGCTCTTTTTACAAACTTTTCAAAAAATAACAAAAAGAATTATTATTTTCTCGTAAATGTCTGAAATTATAAAAATCAAGAAAAATACCTAAAATACCTCAATATTTTTTGAATTGCACAAATGGCCTTAGAATATTCAAACGAAAAAAATTATCAAAATTTTACTCCTTTTCGTAATTGTCTGAGATATAAAAATTAAAAAATGTACAAAACACATCAAAAGTTTTCTGAATTGCACCAATGACCTTAGAAGATCATACAAACAAATGATCAATATTTATGCTTTTTCGTTACTGTCCAAAAAATAATGAAGAAATGAAATTTTTTCCTCGTAAATGTCAGAAAATACAAAAATCAAGACAATTACCAAAAAATAGCTTAAAATTTTTTGGAACTGCACCACTAACCTTAGAATATCGCAACAAAAAATAATCAAAATTTTCCTCTTTTTCTAACTAGCCGAAAAATAACAAAACATTTAATTTTTCCTTGTAAATGTCCAAAAATTTAAAAGTCTAGAAAAGTACCAAAAAAAACGCCTCTAAAGTTTTTGAAAAATATAAATATCATGAAATGACCTTAGAATATCAAAACGAAAAAATGGATCAAAATTTAACTCTTTTTCTTAAGTGTCTGAAAGTAAGAGAACAAAAAAATTATTTTTTTCTCGTAATGTCTGGAAAATATAAATATCATGAAATGTACCTAAGAACACCTCAAAATAATTCTGAATTGCACCAATTACCTTAGAATATCTTAACGGAAAAATTTTCAGAGTTTTATTATTTTTCGTAACTGTCTGAAAATAACAAAAAAAATTATTTACTCGTAAATGGTCGAACATATAAAAATTAAACAAATACCTAAAAGCACCTCAAAATTATTTTGAATCGCAACAATTCCCTTAGTATATAGAAAATAAAAATGATCAAATTTTTACTCTTTTTCGTAACTGTTCGAAAAATAACAAAAAAAATAATTTTTTTCTCATAAATGTCCGAGAAATATAAAATCTAAGAAATGTCCCTAAAACCACCTCAATTTTTTTTTTGAGTTGTACCACTGGCCTTGGAATATCGAAATAATAAATGATTAAATTTACTCTTTCATCACTTTCCAAAAATTAAATTTTCCTCGTAAATGTCCGAAAATAATTAATAATAAAGAAAAGTACCTAAAAACACCTCCAAAAAATTCCAAAATGCACCAATGACCTTAGAGTATCTAACGAAAGAATTATCAAAATTTTACACTTTTTCGTAACAGTACGAAAAATAAAAAAATAAGTTTTTTCTCGTAAATGCGCGTAAATATAAAAGCAAGAAAAGTACCAAAAAAAACTCAAAAAAAAATTTGAATTGTACCAATGAGTATATTGTTAAAACTAAAAAATGATCAAAATATGACTATTTTTCATAAATGTCTGAAAAAATAATTTTTTCCTCGTAAATGTTCAAGAAATGTACATAAAAATCGTCACAAATTTTCAAAATGCACGACCTTAAATATCAAAATTTGTCTTTTTTTGTAACTGTCCGAAAAATAACAAAAAAATTACATTTTTCCTCATAAATGTCTGAAAATATAAAAATCAAGAAATGTGGCTAAAAACAGCTCAAAAATTTTCTAAAATGCACAAATGACATTAGAATATCGAACTGAAAAAATGATCAAATTTTAACTTTTTCGTAATCATCCAAAGAATAACAAATATATTAGTTTATCCTAAAAACACCTCAAAAAATTTTGAATTGCGCCTATGACCTTAGAATATCGAAACGAGAAAATGACCAAAATTTTAATCTTTTTTTACCGTCCAAAAATAACAATAAATAAATAAATTTCGGAAAATATAAAAAGCAAAACTTGTACCTAAAAATACCTCAAAAAATTTCTGAATTGCACTAATGACCTTAATACCGAGATAAATAAATGATCAAAATTTTACTCTTTTTCACAACTTTTTTGAAAAGTAACAAAAAAATTATTTTTCCTAGTAATGTCCGAAAATATAAAAATCAAGAAAAGTACCTAAAAACACCTCAGAATTTTTTTACCATTGCACGAATAATCTGTGAATATCTAAACGAAGAAATGATCAAATTATTCTTCGTAAATGTCTGAAAATATAAATATTAAGAAAAGCATACACCTCAAAAAATGATCACAATACTCTTTTTACATAATTGTCGGAAAAATAACAAAAAAAAATAACTTTTTCCTCATAAGTGTCCAAATAATATAAAAATAAAGAAATGTACCTCAAAAGACCTCAAAAAGTTTCTGAATTGCATTAATAACTGTAGAATATTAAAATGAAAAAAATGATCATACTTTTCTCTTTGTTGCAATTGTCTGAAAAATAACAAAACAATTTATTTTTCTCGTAAATGTCTAAAAAATATTTAAATCAAGAAAGTACCTAAAAACACCTAAAAAAAATTTGAATTGCACCAATGACTTTAGAGTATTGAAAAGATAAAAACGATAAGAATTCACTCTTTTTCACAACTGTTCGAAAAATAGAAAAAAATAGATTTTCCTCTTAAATGTCCGAAAATATACAAATCAAGAAATGTACTGAAAATCACCTCAAGAAAATTCTGAATGACATTAATGACCTTAGAATATCTAAACAAAAAGATAATCAAAAGGTTACACTATTTGTAACTGTCTGAGAAACAACAAATCAAATTTCTCCCCTTAATCGTTTGAAAATATAAAAATAAAAATAAAGTACCTAAACCTCAATTTTTTTGAATTGCACCAACGATCTTAGAATATCAAACGAAAGATGATCAAAATTTTACGATTTTCGTAACTGTCCAAAAAATTACAAAAAAAAAATAATTTTTCCTTGTAAATGTCCAATATAAAATTCAAGAAGTGTACCTAAAAACACCTCAAAATTTTTCTAAATTACACCAAATGACCTTAAAATATCGAAACGATAAAATGATCAAAATTTTACTCTTTTTTGTAACTGCTCGAAAAATATCAAAAAAATTAAATTTTCCTTATAACGTCAAATAAAAAAATGTACCGAATTGCACCAATTACCTTAGAATATTGAAAAGAAAAAAATTATTAAAAGTGAACACTTTTTAGTAAATGTATGAAAACTATTTTAAAAAATTAAATTTTCCTCGTAAATGTTTGAATATAAAAATCAATAGAAGTAGCTCAACATTTTTTCGAATTGCACTAATGACCTTATAATATCAAACGAAAAAGTGATGAAAATGTTATTCTTTAACGTAACTATTCGGAAAATAACAAAAAATTATTTTTCCTCGTAAATGTCCAATATAAAAATGAATTAATTTACTTAAAAATCTCTTGAATTTTTTTTAATTGCACCAATGACTTTAGTATATTAAAATGATAAAATTTTACTTTTTTCGTAACTGTTTGAAAAATAAAATAAAATAATTTTTTCCTCGTAAATGTATGAAAATATAAAAATCTAGAAAAGTACCTAAAAACACCTCAAAAATTTTACAAATTTCACCAATGACCTTAGAACATTGGGAAAAAAATGATCAAAATCTTACACTTTTTCTTAACTATCCAAAAAATAACAAAAAAAATACTTTTTTTTCCCTTGTGAATGTGTGAAAAATATAAATATCAAGAAAAGTAAGTACCTAGAAATATTGCAGAAAATTTTTTGAATTGTCCCAATGACCTTAGAATATCGAAATATAAAATTAATCAAAATTTTACACTTTTTTGTAACTGTCTGAAAACTAAAAAAATTAATTTTTCCCTCGTTAATGTCTAAAAGAAATAAAAATCAAGAAATATACTTAAAAGCACCTCAAAAAAGTTTTAAATTGCACCAATGACATTAGAATATCAAAACGACAAAATGAACAAAATTTTACTCTTTTTCATTATTATCCAAAAAATTACATTTTTCTTTGTAAATGTCCGAAAATATTAAAATCAGAAAAATACCTAAAGACATCTCAAAAATAATTGTGACTTCAGGAATATTGAAACAAAAAATTATCTAAATTTTACTCTTTTTCATAACTGTCAGAAGATAACAAAAAACTAAGTTTTTCCTTCTAAATGTCCGAAAAATATAAAACTCAAGAAATTAACCTATAGCACCTCAAAAATTTCTGATGCGCACCAATATTAAAATGAAAAAATAATCAAAAAAGTTTCTCCAAAAAATAAAAATATTAATTTTTTCCACATAAATGTCCCAAAATATATTTTTTTTAAATACCTAAAAACACCTCAAAAAATATTTGAATTGCAACAATGACCTAAGAATATCAAAATAAAAATATTATAAGAAATTTATATTATTTCATAACTGTCTAAAAAATAACAAAAAAACAAATTTTCCTCCTAAATGTCCGAAAAGTATAAAAATCAAGAAATCTCACTAAAAACAACTGAAAATATATCTGAACTGCACCAATGATCTTAGAATATCGAAACAAAAAAAATAATCAAAGTTTTTCTATTTTTCGTAACCGTCTGGAAAATAACAAAAAAATAAAATTTTCCTCTTAAATGTTCGTAAAAATATACAAGATTCAACAATTGAACATAGTTCCATAGCAGTTAGACAAAACAAATTATACGATTAAAAACATGAGCAGAAGAACACAAAATACTCACAAAATAGAGAAATTTACCGCCTTCTTCGGAAAATTTGCACAAAAGATTATCAAGCTTTCTTCTCGATATGCTGAATGATTTGGTGATTTAATCGAGTATATTGGATGATTTCTAAAAAAAATGGTGTTTTTTGTCAAAGTTTTGGAGTAAGGAGTTTAAGAACAGGCGCGTAAATATAGAGAGACGCCTCCCAACGGCCATATTTTGACATCTTTTATTACTAAATTGCACTCATTTTATATGATAATTACAAGAATGGTAATTATATGATGTTTGGTGTTGAAGACTAAGATATTTTAACAACATCGTATTTCTGATATTTGACATGATAACTTTTAGAGAAATTAGATACTCATTCTCAAACTCAAAATTACAGTTTTTGGGTGTAGGTTAATCAAGACATTGAAACACTCATTAATGTCACTCATCATATATATGATAAACAATTCATTAAAATTGTGGATATTCGATATTCAATTTGGTTTTTAAATTGATGAATCAATATGAAAAATAACAAACAAATATCTCAATGATCCCCAACCCCCCTTCCTGCCCTGCTCTACCACCACCACCACCCCTCCTCCCCATACTCCGCCGAACCACCCCCTCTCTCTCCTACCCCTCCCCTACCCCTCCCCCTCCCCCTCATCCCCCCGCTCTACTCTCATTCCCATCCCCCCTTCCCCTCCCTACTCTACCCCCTCT
>JABWTJ010000782.1:221405-251272 GCA_016801875.1 Solanum sitiens | reverse complement strand
GGGTCCTACCCCCTACCCGCCTACCCCCACCACCACCCCCACATCATTTAAATTAAATAAAGACAACTGAAAGCTTTGACGTTAAAAATATAAAGACTTAATGATGAAATAGTTCATCATTTGGGAAATTTGATTAAGTTAATTAATCATGTTACAGTTAAAGTTAACAAAACAACAGACAATAAATAAAAATAATCACAATTAAGTAATTTAAGAGTAGAGGAGAGATTGAATTTGGGCCTCTCTTGAACCAAATTACCTTATACTTTTGGGGCAATAATTCAAAGTGTCATTAAGAACCCCACACTTAACAAATGCTAAATTTACATAAAAACAAGAGAAGGAAAACTCTATGGTAAATAATTAGTTTTTCTAGTAGAACAAGTGAGACTTGAGTACCAAACAAAATGTAACATAGTTTCAGGCATGTTCATTATTTACTTAACAACAAAATTTAAATAATTAAATGAGACATATACATTTGTATACAACATGTTACATCAGTTGCCCTTTTGGGGCTTTTGAGACTTGAAAAATCAATTTCCAACCTTGTATTGCTTCCAAACATGTTCACAATCACCGGCTTGTTGACTCGACGAGAAATTCATTTGGGCCTTCATGACACAAATGAAATGCGAAGGAAGGGGGGTTTGAGTCCGAAAGGGACTTGGGGTAGATTTGTATTCGAAACCATAAGTCTAAACGATAAGGAGGATTGAACGGTTACAAATCAAAGGCAACAAACAGCTAACAGTAGCTAAAAACTGGGCAAAAAGTAACTTGTGTAGGTGTAACTTCAGAAGCTTTACATTGAATAACATAGTTTTCTTTCCGTAATAGTATTATAACAGGGAACAGAAGAAAAGAAATAAATTAGTTATAGAGAGAATGAACTTATCTTAGAAATATCCACAACAAAGGAAAATTCGAGTAGGTTCAAGTGTAGTTTAGTTGGAAAAATGGAAGAAGAAGCAAGTTAAGGATGAATTGGATCGAATTAAACAAACTGAGAAAAACGAGTGGCGCTTCGAGAAAGCATTGGCCATTTCAGCTGCCATCCGTTCTGAACTGGAAAAGAAGACGCAGAAGAAGAAAGAAGAACAACAAAGGCTTGATGAACAGGGTGCCGCAATTGCTGAAGCAGTTGCACTTCAGGTTCTACTTGGCTTCTTCATATGATTTGTGTAAGCTGAGAAAAAGGGAAGAAGGATGGATGGAACCGTGGGATCTTAACAACAGTTTTGACTTCTTTGTGGGCAGAGGAAGACCCATGCTTCCGCGCCAAGACTTTTCAACATATTTCAGTTGAAGGAACAGACTGGGTTTCTTGTGCAAGTGGGTACGGATGCATATCGAATGAGTGGGGGAATTCTGAGTGGATGGTTTCATCTGAAACTTGGGTAAGGGATGATATTAACCATCAATACTATGATGCGGGAAATTGGGAGGTTGCAAGAATATCTCCTGGTTTTATTGCAGCACAGTCTTTATCATTTCTTCGGATAACTGAAGATGCTCTAGTAGACTTGTATGTCTATCAGGTGTTGAGGGAGTGAGTTGCAAGTCTTGGGTTTGTAATCCAGTTGCTGGTGCTGAACTGCTATTTTCTTTTTTCCTTTATGGGTTTGAAACTCACCACTTCGTTTGTGTTATGCTATGTAAGCTTTTACTCTTGCTTGTGCTTTAAAAAACATGCTGCTGGCAATATATTAAGTAAAATTGATAAGTAACTAAAGCAAAAAAAACTATGAGCACTTATAACCAACACTAAAGTCTAGACTATGAAACAAAAGAACCTAAGATGATCCTAATAATAAGCATTACTGGATGGAATTCATGCCGTAAAATCCATCAGATATTGCTACTGGTTCGCATCTAAAACCTATCCAAACTGTACCAAAATAAATTCAAACAAAATCAGGAGCTAGACAAACTATTTTTGATCAAATTGAACATTAGAACTTGAAGCCTCATAGCATGAAATAACATTTCTGAACATCAGATGGAAATATACAACGAGTAATTTAAAAGATGTGTCAAGAAACATACTAAGAACACATTGTAACTCAAGACAAAATAAAAATAAACTTATAATGCTATAACACACACACCTCAGATTGTGAAAAGCATATTAACTGAAAATAAATACCAAAGAACAGGACAACTACAAGATTGAGCAAAATTTTCATATTTTGACTAATGAACAACGCTCAAAACAGAACTGAGCCACACTTGGAGAGAAAGGTAAGCAACCAGATTTTACAGCTCCATTTCGATAACCCGGAACAGTTTCAGCAGGTGAAATAGGTAGCACACTTAGAGACGAGCTATCAATAAAACCTATGAGCCAAGTTAAGACCAAACCAAGATGAACTACTAACATAACCATATGAAATAAAAATCGAAACACAAGGACATCATTTTAGATATGCAGGGACAAAGAAGATTCTATGGTATCCTTTAACACAGATGGAAATCTATCATGATCAAATCGAAAATGACTACCAAAAGCGCAGGTAAGCAGTGGATAGCAAAACACATAGCAGGCACACTTAAAATCGCGACTGAATGAACGACATACCATCTTGAACAAACTTAAAGGAGACTCAGTTAAATTTAAGAAAACAGATCAAATCATATCAACTAAGAAACTGATACAAACTAGCAGCTCACTATTTCAGTCCCAACAATGCATAGCACTCTTGGTCTGAAACAAACAAGGAAAAATTTAAGGTAAAGAGTTGTAACTTGTACCTCTCTCAGAGCGACGAACTTGGGACATTGAAGAAACCGGGAACGACTTCAAACTTCAGGGACTTCACCACCGACTTCAAAATTAAAGGTGAAGAGTTCATTAGGTTTATTATGATGGCAATCTTAATCTGACTGTAGGTTCATGGGGTAAGTCGCCTTAGGCAAAGTTTGGCTATAAATATACCTTATAGCTAGTGAAATTTTTAAACTTAACATTGTTAAGATAATTATGTCTTGTTAGGGAGGGAAAACTTAATATTGATCTTGGGCATATTTATTCGGATGCAAAGGGTACTGAAGTTCAGCATATCCTATCATAGAATTTCAACTTACCGTCTTTTGCTTACTATAACATATCCCATGTAATCCCACAAGGTGGGGTCTGGGGAGGGTAAAATGTATCCAGACCTTACCCCTACCTTGTGGGAGAGGTAGAGAAGTTGTTTTCAAAAGACCCTCAGCTCAAGTAACGCATATCAAATCAGTTTTAAAAGATTTATACATAAGTAAAGCAGAAATGATTTAACTAATCGAAAAATCATTACATAGTGTTCATAAAAGTGGAACAGTAACAACAAATAAATAATGCAATAACTGAAGCTTGAAGCTTTAAAATAAAAGCTTTCTTTATCAGGAAAAAAAGAAAAGGAGCTACGCTCCTCAATGAGGGTAGAAGAGGATGATAATTGATGTTTTCTTGTTTTCATGGCCATCTCTCTTCTAGGTTAATAATAAACATCTTACTAGAGAGACGTTGGATAACTTAATTAGTTTTCTTACCTTTTCTTTTCTTGGGTTAAAAAAACCCCTCTTCCAACTAATCCAAGCCTTCAATGACTGATGCATGTTTTCTAACAAATACTATGTCCTGCGCAGGTACTTGTCAAAAATGTGCCACCAGATCCTGATGAGTTAGTGAGTGAGCTGGTAGAGCACTTCTTCATGGTCAACCATCAAGATAATTATTTTAACTCATCAGGTTGCAATTCATACGCCGTATATTCTCATTTAAAGGATTTGCTCGCTGCCAAACTAGAGTTTTTTCAAACTATTACATCTGTTTTGTTTTTGTACTGACCTCTAAAGGACTTCCATAATCTTAGCTTTTGATATATCCTCAAATCATTTGTCAATATCAATGAAGGTGAAGAACAAGGTGTTATTGCGAGTTCACTATAGGTGGGGCAAAAAAATGAGTTAACCATATGCATCTCACTATTTCAGTCACAACAACGCATACCACTCTTGGTCTGAAACAAACAAGGAAAATTAAAGGTAGAGAGTTGTACCTCTCTCAGAGCGACGAACTCGGGACAGCGACGAACCAGGAGCAACTTCAAACTTCAGGGACTTCACCACCGACTTCAAAATTAAAGGTGAAGAGTTCTTTCGCATAGTTTTGACCCAATTGAACTCACTCAACTAGACACAAAAAAAAGACTAGTAATTAAAATGGGGCTACGTAGCTTATAACATGAGATTTAGCAACAAAGAGAACCACACTTGACAATATAAATCTGACAAAGACACAATATGCTAAACAATGAGTGTTACATGGATAATGTTGAAAACAAGATGAAGTAATGAGACATGGTGGACTAAAAAAACAATAAAGGGGAGAGGAAGAAAACAAAGTTGGACCAATTCATGTAAGGACGAAAGAATCAGCAAGAAGAACAAAACAGAACGGTGACTAATCACAGACCAAGGATTCAAGCTAAGACGACAAGAAAAAGACAAGCAAGAGCTCTTAAAACACATAGATTAGTTTTGAAATAAACTGATTCTTCTTTCAACTTATTCACACATAAACAGAGGTAAAGAAAAAAAAAAGAATTTGAAAGCTTGGCAACACGGTTATAAAGGCAAACTTCAATATATCGTGATAGAGACTACGAGACGAGCGAGAAATTTCCACTGCCACACAAGAAACTCCAATGAACAAAGCAGGAGCGTCCTAATTTCAATTTTTTCAACACCGATGAGAGAAGGGGGGATTATATAGAGGTTGAATTTGGGGAAAAAAGAACGTTGGATGGGAAAATTCAAATTGTTGTGAATTTTTTTTGATCAACGTTGGGTTTTATAGATAAACGTTGGGGAAAAAAAGATGAACGTCGCCTCTTGTTGATGAAGTTGTTGGGCTGAAAATGATGGGCTGGGTCGACTGCTTGTTAGAATTGGGCTGGTGGAACTTATCAATTTTGCTCATATTAGGTCTCACTTATTTGAGAGAAAAAGTTTACAAATGTTATTTAAAAATTCATTTCTTAAAAGATAGTTTTGAAAAATTATAATTTTTTTCTATATTTCTTAATATTCATGTTCAGTCAATTTACATATAAATTATATAAATTGAAACTGGAGTAATTAATATGATGACACTCTACAAGTTTTCTATAAACAGTTAATTTATATTCTTTTTGAGGTTTTATTCTCTTAAAATAATTTCAAAAATGAAATTATACATTAAGTTTCTCCATCCTCTAATATTGTTATTTTTGGATTTAATTTCCGTCAGTTGCGTGCAACTAAAATTATTTTAGGTGCGCACAGGGTAAACTCCACTCCTATGCAATAACTCACAAATCACGTAGGAGGGGTAATAAAACAAGTTAACTTTTAACCTTGATGAAATGATTCATAGTTAGAGAAATATCTAAGATTTGTTTTAGACACAAATTTCAAAAGTATTTTTTAAAAAAAATAAATGTTAAATTAAACATACCATATAAATTAAGACGAAATAATGTTGTATATATAACACAATATTGTTTCGTACGATTTGAATTTGACACTTCAACGAATGCTCTGAAAAGTTTCGTACGGGCGGGGGTAGGTAGAGGGGGTACCCACCTTACCTACCCTCTCCACCCCTCTTACCTACCCCCCCATACTGCCCTCATACCCCCGTGCCACCCGTTACCTACCCCCCTACCCCCTACCCCCGTACCCCCTCTAATGTCACGACCCAACCCGATGGGCCGTGACTAGTGCCCGTTTTGGACACTCATAAACAAACCTGCTAAGTATAACCAACTGAGACTAAGACAATATGGAATTTAATCAAATCAAACCTACCCCAACGCATATATATATAAAGTGGATCTGTCTCATAAGGAGTTATAACCATTTAATAGTAACAACATACGCGAGCCGACAAGGCCGCCACTATCCAAAGCATACTAGCATACGCAAGCCGACAAGGCTGCCACTACACAATACACAATGATGTACGCAGCCGACAAGGCTGCCCCTGAACAAGCGGACATCCCAAACAAACCATGTCCAGACCATCATCCAAAACATATATATACAACCCACATAATGTCTGCAGACCTCTAAGAGTATAGTAGTGAAACTCGACGGGACAGGGCCCCGCCGTACCCATAGATAAGCAAAAGACTACATAGGAAGTTATGTACCAAAACGACTGGGCTCCGGAACAGTGGAGCTCTCCCAATCAGCTGAGTAGATATCCTAGGCGGAAGGATCACCGAACTGTGCGTCTACACCTGCGGGCATGAAACGCAGCCCCCCGAGGAAAGGGGGTCAGTACGGACAATGTACTGAGTATGTAAAGCATAAGGTAAAGATGACAGGATACCAACATGATAAGTCGAAACATGATATCGCTACACATGTACCTTATAAGTGAAAATCATGCATATCTTTAACATATAAGGTGCCCAGCTTCCCTAGTAAGGGACTCGGCAAAATAATCATCATATATATACATCATACGTACCCGGCCCTCTAGTGAGGGACTCGGTGAAATAGTCATCACATCATCTCCGTCATCATCATCATCATAACCATCCTCATCACCAATCATATATATAATATACATACCCGGCCCTCTAGTGAGGGACTCGGTGACATATGCAAGAAACTCCGCACGAACATTACCCGGCCCGGGACTCGGTGAAATGATAAATGACTCTATGCACCAGCAGAACATTATGAGCAACCATATGCAATTAAAATCATTTCTTATAACTCAATAGAACAATTAACGTGAACCAGCAAGGAATATTACCAAAGATTAACGTTTTATCAAGATTATGAACCTTTACCACGATATGAAAATGTAAAATCTCAATGACTCTAAGAAGCTCTACCATAGATATGAGGAATCACCATAGCCTTAGACATAGCCGATATATAGAAGAATAGTTTGTAGAAGCAAGAATATACGTCACCTAGACACTCTAAAAGTAAGTGTCAAACCTGTCCGTCATTCGCTCATTTTTAAAAGTCATGCCAAACAAAGAAAGAAAGGATAGCGTTACATACCGTATAGTGAGCCGCACGACCAATATTTACTGCCCAAGCTATTAATCTATAACAAGCAACAATTGTGCCGCAATTAGATAGACGTCGCGCTTTACCACTTATTGTAAGCTAGCTAATAATCTAACGAAAATCCGGCAGCACTTCCCCTATTTTCCTTACTTCGTCCCAATCCGACAACAACCCAAATTATCCACAGCAATACCAATAACACCTATAACCCAACGAATCATATTAAACAGTCCCCCCCAAAACAGCTCCGTATCTACCTTATCGTATTCATCCCTTGGAGTATATACCCATAATCACATTAACATATACATAACTCCAAAACAGAATTTTCCACATTTTGCTTTAATCAAAACAGCCCAAACACTAACACAACACCACTAATCCGATTATGGTTTCCGATCATACTTAGCACAATCAATAACTAAAACGAATTTTCTAAGCTACTGGTCACACCCCCTTCTTAACATTAATGGCTAATTAACAAAGGCATTCTAAAGAATTAATACACCAAGCAAAGAGATTTACTAACCAAATTCCTTGAAGCTGCTGGCCGAGAGTTTCATGGCTGGTTTTCTTCTTTTCCGTGGCTGCCTAAGCTAAGTTGAAGAAGATGATATATTTGCTGTCATTTCTCCACTTCATTCAATATATGAAGTGGAGACAGCACCCCACTACACATCCCACTAAGCCTAGCTCCCATCTGATTTCCTTTAATGCCTTGAGTGGTGGGGCCCTCCACTTAATTAATTTAATCCCAAACAGCCACTAATTAATCCCCCACTTAAAGTTAATGACAATCTGATTTCCTTTGATCACTTGGAACTTAATGACAATCTGATATATTTGCTGTCATTTCACCACTTCATTCATTATATGAAGTGGAGACAGCACCCCACTACACATCCCACTAAGCCTAGCTCCCATCTGATTTCCTTTAATGCCTTGAGTGGTGGGGCCCTCCACTTAATTAATTTAATCCCAAACAGCCACTAATTAATCCCCCACTTAAAGTTAATGACAATCTGATTTCCTTTAATCACTTGGAACTTAAAATAAAATCTCATTCCCCGGACTTACATCGACTAGCTCATGACGCGCACTACGTATAAAAATACGAGGCGTAACATCTAACCCCCCTTCTACCCATCCTACCCCTCCCCTTAACCTTTCTTTTTCATCTTGATTAGTATGATCATACTGTACTTTGAGACCCACCAAATAAAATTTAAATGGAAAGATCTAGTCAAACATATTTTGGATGACCGCTAACATAAGGACTGTTAATTGCATTTCCATATTAATCTCAAGTAAAATAAATTGAGTGTATATCACATGAAACTGCAAATAGTGTCATACAAAGAGAAGTCACATTTTTTCCTTAGATGACTTTATCGAGCAACTTCACGATTTTGAGCAAGTCCACGGAGTGTCTGCATAAAAGGAGTTCAATATCATAGAAACATTTTTTTCCTCATATTCCATCATTCAATATGTGATACCTTTTGATCTTTCGGTCTTTCACTTTCATTAGAAGCTACGACACACAGTTGTTGATTTAGGAACTGCACCAACAGAGATCAAATATCACTTTCATTAACTTCTAGTACATATTAGTTTCAAGGATAAAAACTACACAGTAAAATTTATGAAATTCTGGATTTATTAGTTAAGGTCTTCTTTAATAAGGAATGTTTTCTATTTCTTCTTCTTATCCAATATCTAGGAATTAGGTTAATCGATCAAAACAATGTCGTAGTATTAGATCAATGTTGCTTGTTCTTTTTTTCTTCAGATGTTTGATAACAGATGTTGCTTATCAAGCAGGAAGAACAATTTCAAGATGTTATACCCACGTATGTAAACAACACACATAATGTAGCTTAGTCAGAAAAGCCTAGTCAGTAAGGTTTTTGTTCTTAATAACCCTTACTAGTGTACCTACCTAATGTGAAAATCGTATTTTGTAGCACTTATCATGAGCCAATGGTCTTGTTATTTACTCTCTGAGATGACGAACACATTAATATTCTATCATCTACCTCATTTTCATAACAGTATTGCCACTACAATACTTTAGAACTGCATGATTCATTCACAGGTACCAATTGTACACAAATTAGTGTTTATATAGGTCACATTAATTTGAGAAAGGTACATACTCATTAGGTGTGTAACTTGTAAGTATCCAGTGAGGGTTTTTTCCTAATCTAATACTTAACCAAATTCATGATCAATTTAAGTAATGCATCTCACAAGAAACCCGGATCATGCTAATGAAACAACAAGAACTAGAAAGGAAGGACATGACATTAATTGCCACTTTAAACATTAGCTAAACCTGATGAAGACTATAGACTTGAAAGAAGACTATAGAGCTAGAGGGAAAAATCATCTACCCGTAGAGAAGAAAAATATCAAATAAGCTTTAAAAATAGAAGAAAAGAATCAACAACACTAAAACAACAGATAGCATCAACTAACTATCACGAGAAAATCCAAATTTAACATCATCATCTTGATCAAACAGAAAATACAACATTCGAAGCCCAACAAACAAACTATTTCAGATGATTGAAAAAGAAAGAATGAGAGTGATGGGAGAGTGTTACATAGTTACCTCTGACTAGAAGAAACTAGCTAGCAACGGTCAAGACTCCGGTGGACAATAAACAAGGAGAAGTAACTCTTAGGCATTTCTTTGTTACTATTTTTGTAAATAAAATCTCTCTATAGATGCTCATTACCTTTATATATGAAGAAGAAGAAGAAAGAGTACTGATTTGGGGGAAAATTTGGATGAATGGAATTTAAAATTTGTAATGGTTTCCTAACGAATATAATTGTTAAGAACCAAAGATGATGGGTTATGTTGTATGTATACGTATTCTTGTTGTATCCTGGGTTTTTGCTAATTCAAAAATGGGCTTGGGTTGAGATTGAAACTGATTTGGGCCAATAAAAAGTGGAGGTTGGAAATTGAATCTCTTTACAAAACGGCCACATAGATTGCAAACTGGGCCAACTGAATTCAATTCAATTTATTCAACTAAATATTAAATAAGACCGATTAATTAATGAGTTTCTTAATATTAACAAAATAACTTAATTAACTCAAAATATAAATTATTAATAAACTAAACTTTACACGATCATGCTACATCTTCATGTTCAACACTAGTCTAGAGAGAACAGTATCTAAGAAATAAGATATACTATAGTCCAACATATCATTTAACATATGATTTGTTGATTCGTTCATTTGATAATATATGAGAATATTATTTTTTATATCTTATATTAACTTTTATAGATCGTGCATAGCATTGTAACTTGCTCACAAAATATTTCAAGACGTGCATCTAAGCAATATGTTAGCTCTCCATTTTATATGTTAGACTAATTGAGAAACCAATAATGTAGTGGATCCTTTTCCTGTTACGACTACGCAGAAGGCACAAACTAGTAACACATAGGTTAGTAATAGAGGAATTAGTAGTGCAGGGATTAGTAATACATGGTTTATTTTTTATCAAGTATTTATTTCATCGTTTCACACCTCATCTTGTATTTTGGCTAAAACACTATAAAAAGTTCATTTTCAATCATACCCTTGAATTGTTATGTAATTGGGTCAAGTTATATAATTGCCAGCCAATATTATTTTTTTAGGGAAAAAACCTAACATGTTGGCTGTAAAAAAAATGAACTAGTGGAATAAGCAAAACTCCACTAAGAGCAGTAAAAATGTATTTGATAAAAACGTGCAATAATAAACACTTCTTATTTATTTTTTTAAGAAATAACAAATTTCAAAAATCAAATTCATTTGACATGGAACTTACAAAATATTGAAGACTTTAAAGCAAGTTTTAAATATGTCATGATATCTGTATAGATATAAAACTTTTAAAACATGTATTCTTAAACACGAATAACATTAATGAATAATTATCTTAGGTTCCAACAAAACATTAATGAACAATAAAATAAACAATCTAAGTTGTTTATTTTATTCACGACTTTTAAATTTCTTCATTAAATTAACTTTAACTCTATTTATTTTATATAATATTTATAATAAATTATTTCAAATTTAATAGTAATTCATTATTAGTTCATGGAAAGAGACTTATGTAGAAATAAAAATGAGAAGTATAAATAAGAAGAATAAAAGACAAAAGCATCTAAAATATGTCTAAAAATTTAAACAAAGATAAATTGAGAAAAAGAAATTGCATAGACAGAAAAATAATGACAACAAAAATAATAAAGCTTATATTGAACAAAATACAACGATGAATTTCATTGAGTTGAGATTTGAGCCCAAAATCATAGCACATTGAACCTTTCAAAACAATGAAATGGAGTTAGATTTGATCCCAAAACAAGAGCACATTCAGCCTTTCAAAGAAAAAAAAAAACAAGTGGAAAAATGTTGCAAGCGGGAATCAAACCAAAACCATCTCGATCAAAATTGAACCCATTAGCCACTTAAGTTATGCTTCTCTTTTATTTTGAGGGGGTTCATTTTAATATATGTACTCATAAAATCAGAATTAGACCTTATATAGAGAGTAATTTTTCGACGAGAAGGCTCGGGTGAACTCCTGACTTCCATATGGGTCTGCCTTACTGGTAAGATAAAATTTAAATAGTTAATCAATTAAATTATAAAAAAAATTCTAAATTTTGGATTAAAAAAATAGGAGAAAAAGATTACGAGACAGAAAAAAAATCTTTACTTAACTATAAATGAAAGGTTATATATCCGATCAAGAAGAATTATTAAAATTTCCTAGAGTACTAAATAACAATCATTGTTTAATAAATAATAAAAAATGACAATTATTGATTATATAGTATGAACACAGAGACATGCCATATTTTTTATGACGAGGCAAAAGAATAACCAAACAAAGAGTCACCGAAAGATGTCAAACATTTTAGCATTAATTATTATGACACTAAATTTCAAGATAAGTCAGTCATGAAAATAATTGACATAACCTCAATCCGTTTATTGTTTTTTTCTTTCGAAGGAAGAGTCTATTGTATGAAAATAAAAGTGAAGGAAAGGAATAACTTTTCTTTTTTGGATTAACACACTTTTGTTTTCTATGGAAAAGAATATATTTGCCCTTATAATTGTTACAATCCAAAATCGAGTTAGAATGGTGCCTACCATAAGCCCCCACAGTAGGAAAGTCAAAATCAAAATCCTTACCTTCCACACGAAATTCAAGGATGGAAGACTAGTCAAGAGTATGCAAATTACTAAAATTCCGAAATGCATAAATATTTGATGAGTATGTTAACAAACTCATAAAAATTGAAAAAATGACGAAAAATCTGTAATACATACAATCCAAAATTTAACATAATTTTTTTACTTCGAAAACAAAATCTCATGAAATCTCGCAAAATAAATAATGATTTCGAAAATACCCTTATGTATTGAGAGATTTCTTGAATTAATCGATAGATCTGAACAAATTAGTATGAACTTGAATAATTAATTCTTCTTCAACAATGAGGGAGAGAATAATGGTAAAAATGGTAAAAGAGAAAAAAAATTTGAAAATTTTAAAGATGGAAATAAATTTAATGGTGTTAAAGTCTAGAAGAAGTCTAAATGGGTAGTGAATATATTTAATGTTGGACTATTTTGAAAAATAAAAGGAACGACAAATAATAGTATTTGGATACAAATTATTTTTAAAATATTGACATTTTTAACATTTTGAATAAATATTTTAAAGTGTAGATGTTTTTACTAATTAAGTTAGAAATTGTGACTAGTTCACTAATTTTCCCTAAAAACATTTACTTACTAGCTTTTTCATGAAATATTGTGATCCAACTAGTCCATGACAAAATAATAAGGTAGACAACAATGGGTGAATGGTCTCAAATACCTATATAAGCCTGACTTAACAACAAATGATTATTTCACTATTCATCCCAACAAAGAAACATATTACTCATTATTTTCAGCAACACATGAAGAAACAACAATCAATATGCATCAAGGTTTTTAATGCGTCCTTCCAACAAATTCAACTTCTCTTAGCTGGAAATGCATACTGCTTGTTGGACGAGTTACTACGCATATCAGTAGAGATTCAATATGAACTTTAGTCCATACATACAGTTTTATCTGCAAATATCAACTTTTATCAGACAAATCTGTTACAATCTGACAAAAGCACAGTAGCAAACGGAGAACGAATGTAAGATGAACTAGAATATTAGGCAGAAATGTTTATAGCAAGCTAATCTAGGTATTTATACTAAACAACGTCATTATTTCACAATAACACCATTAACCACCATACACTTGCAGTTTTCGACATATTAGCTAGGTATTTATTTTAAACAACGCCGATTTTTCACATTCAAAGAATATGATAATGAGAATGCACCAAATGTGCTGCATTTGTTTCCAGTGACACTTCCTCAAAGCAGGAAAGATTGAAAAACTGTGCACACAGTAAGATTGCTACAAGGTGGTATCATCACAGGGTTAGTGAAAGGAAGAGAAATTTTGAGACATTACAGAAACCCAAGATATACACAAATTCACTCTGTAATTGTTTTAACATAGAAACGAATCCAAACACAGTTGTAATTGCAGCATCTGCAAAAATAACCTTTCTTCCGAAGCTAACTTCTTATAGAATCTCTGTTGATGATTCATAAACTCCAAAAACAAATATTTTGCCTGGTTTGCTTTTCTTTATGCTTCACTTCCTGAGTGAACTATGAACAAGTCTTGGCAGATACTTTTTGCCTTATATATATCCTACACAATAACGAGAAGACGCAAGGGGAGAGCAGTTAGCCTGAATAAACTGAAATCAAACATTTGAATTTTGATGCATATAATATGAAATACACATCATAAAAAATCACATGTTCAGGTCTTGAAGCTCCTCAACAAGTTTAAAATTCTTTTAAAAATCATTTTCGGCAATCCTCAAGTATTTTCTTTGTATCTATACTAGTCTGTCCAATCAAGACTCCACCACACATCACATTGAACGAAACCAATTTCACCTCATCAGCCTAAAATTTCACTTTCTTTTTCTTTACTGTAAGGACATCTTATTTCTTTTCCTTATGGCTTCTTCATTGTTATATTTCATTTCCATACTTGATTTTGATTTACTTTACTTGAGCCAAGAGTTATTAGAAACAACCTCTCTACCTTCGCATGGGTCTATAGGTAAGGCTATGTATACGCCACACTCTCCAAACCCCACTTGTAGGATTACAGTGGGTATATTGTTGTTGAAACACTTTCACAATTATGTGTGAAAGCACATTTTTTGAGACCATGGGTATACAAATTTACTACAGATAAATTTGATTCCTAAACATTAAGAGCAATTGATCCTACGTCCTCAACTCTCATGTTATCTCGCAGTTAACGTCAAGAAACTTCATGTATATGTTATTTTCCAATATGTTGTCAACCGAACTCATTTCTGAAGTAGCACTGGCAGTAGGATGTGTCATGCTGCATATCTAACAATTATGGCTCATTTGTTGTTCTACAATCATTATCAAATCTAACAAATAAATGGTGTGAATCTCACCTGGGAACTTCGGAACTGTAGATTAAGATCATAAGAGATGTCTTAATCATGGATTGTTTCATATCTCTTTCACTTATAACCATCGGCCTGTAAAAGGAAAATGGAGAAAAGTAAATAACGCAATAGGCATTCACCAATCTAGAAGACATGAACATCATGAAAATTCGACTCTTAAGTGTTGAAATGAAATAGGATCTACACATTTAGCAAAAATTATAGATCCATATTTAAGGATTTCAGAATATCTGACTTACAGAGGTATGTTAAAACTACATTAAAAAAAAGACCCAAGACATTGCACACACGAGTGTTGCACTTCCTTTTGGCCCTTTCATCTTTAAAGTAGATATGATAGAACAAAAAAAAACTTTCAACTTTTGAAAATGAGAAAGAAAGACAAAAACAAATAGTGCCTCAATGAGCATGACATTTTTTCAAGCAACCGCTAGTTAAAAATTGGGAAAATAGTATGTGTGACCTAATTTGATTGGGGACACCAAGGCCAGCTAGGACAGATTGGAACAAGTCGCCTAGTGATTTTTTTGTCTCAGCAGGGATTTGAACCTGAGAATTCATGATTCATGATCCACTTCATTGACCACTAGGCTACACACTGCAGTGCTGGGGAACTTTCTTTAGCGTCTATTCTTTCTTTTAATCGACTATAGTATGACATACTGGAACATAGGATCTTGAAACCTATATCACAGAAACTCTAAATGGTAAAACAACATTGAATGTGAAAGGAAAGTGCATTTAACAACATTTGAGCCAGAAAAGAAGTAGCATTAAATAGAAGTTGAGGCCAAAAGTAGCATTCCTTTGAAGCTAATTTGCAGAGTAAAACGAAGTATTCAACTACAGAGGCCAAAAGGCTTATGCCACTGATGCAACCGCAGAGCAGGCCTCAAACAAGTGCTGCGGCCGAATTTTACTAAGGTGTTTTAGCAAATCACAAGCTCAGGAAATGTAAGCATGCCATACTACAATTCTTTTTCCCAAAAAAAATAGAAAAAAGAAATTTGAGAAGAAAAGCATGCTTGATAAAACTTTACATCATGAATACATGCCGACACTATCTACACATCTAAAATAGTTCAAGTGAGCGTAATTGTGGCACGGAAGCTCTTCTAAGCAGAATACCAAAAAATGATTTTAGCAAGTTTGATCCACGCCAAGCATGATCTTTAGCTGAATGAAAATGTGTTTTAGCTCATGATCTGTATAGAGGAGGGAACCAATGATTCTGATACGCCCAAACAACATAATTCTAATGGGAGATAGATTTTTTTTTATTTTTTATGAAGTAAGCATCCAATAGATGCAATACAAGGGGGATCAGTCAGTTAAGAACAAAAAACTTCCAGAGTTGAGCTGACAAAATCCTGGTAGTGATCTAAATTATATACACGGGAAGAGTTAGCCCAACTAAAAAGGTTAACCAAACAACTAGCCTTAAGCCTACAAATTGACTTAAAACTACATCGATAAGTCTCCTATTTTCATTTCACATACACCAAAAAATAGGGGCTGGGGTCATGATCCAGATTTTTCTGATGGATTTTCTAACGAGAGGTAGATTCTAATAAATACAAGTCTAATACATGTGGTAATGGTATAGAACACATGAATGAAGCCTAAATATTAATAATAAAAAGATATTTTTAAGTGAAGAAACTAGAATGTAAAGAGAGAAGGTTACAAAAGGATCAACAACTACTTAGCAAGGAAACTAATTCTGGAAACGTACCTTCCCTTTGAGGACCCCTTTGAGGACACAACAAGGTGTGTTGGATTGTCCAAAAAAAGATTTATTTTTTAAGCTTCTCTTCACAATCTACAACGATAATGCCTCGTGCATAGGGCATATATGAAGGGCAGGGGGGAATGTACGCTTGTGACCAAACAGAAGTGTGCTAACAATGAAATCTCTCAATGACGAAGGGAACAAGGTTCTCTCCAAGTTCTCGACTAGCATGAGATGGTAATTTGAACATTGCCTCCTAGATCTTTATCATGATCCCAATGCTGCTATAATATGTTGCTGCAGTTCAGAATGAAGAACTTAGAAAAAGTGCAATTACCAAATCGTTACAGGTGATGGAGTTCCCTAGCACACCTTCTGTTGTACATCTCACGTCAACTGCATTCTTTGCACTGCTAATCCCCTATAAGTAAAGGAAGAGGAGAATGATATAGGCACATGCATTATCACTCAAATTACTGAATTAGAAGGTGATAACTTGCCTTAAAGGACGAGTCTGACTTCTGTTCAGAAGACAAATATCTGACTCTTTCTGTATGGGATGATCTTTTCGATGCTGAATTGTCTTGCTCGGATGTTGAAGTTGACTTGCAAGAAGATTTTCTGAGTTTCTGGTTTGCCAATTCCAAGAAGGAGGATATTCTAGGATCAACTTTGGCTGTGCCTTTAATGGTATATATGCCTTAAATTCCAGAATTAACCAAGTCATCATCCTTTTCGAGCCATGAAGCCAGGATAGTACATAGGTACATACACACTCCTCCACTCCACTCTCAAATGTATGTTTCTCGTTGTGTATCCACCAAAGAGAGGAAGAATAAAATTTGAAGAAAGTGAATCAAGCATATGAACCGATATGAATTAAGTAGCCCTCTCCTTTTCCTCTTTGAGTCCTGCTACTTTTACACTCATTCTGTGTGAGATGAATGGCCCTCTGATGTAACAAAATATTTATGCCTTGCTCTTTTTTAGCCTGAATTCAGCCACCTGGACATAATAGCTGATTATCAGCTTAACTTCATTCATCAACCTGTGGCCAAATAAATGTTTTATTACATCTGTAAGAGGCCACTTACACAGACTCCATGATAGGCAATGCAACTTTAGTTTGCAAAGTTGCATTCGAATAGACATCACCAATCACCACCACAATGAGTAAGCAAGTAGCCTGTTAAATATCTCCTCCTATACAAGTCCTCAACATAGACTGAATATGTCATCTTGCTTTTTGTTGAATGTCAGACCTGTTAGAACAAATACTCAAGAAACTGATTTGAAAAATAAAAATAGAGTGGACTTATGAAATTCCTTGTTTATATTAATCTGCAAAAGTCTGAATTTATATATAATACAAAGGAAAAACATAAACATTAAAACTAAATAAGAACATGTGCCACTAACTACCATAAAAGGGGCCACTAACAGCCATAAATGGGGCCACTAACTTCAGAAAGTTGAACAACTAAAGTTGACTAAGTCTAGCTAGAAAATAGGAAGCACTAAACTGAAATAAGTAAAATAGTAAAAATAATAATAAGCTGAAAAAATGTCAATTGTCTAACACTCCTCCTTGGCATTTTTGTGGCAAACACCAATTCTTTGCCTCAGATCTTCAATCTTTTCCTTTGGCAATGACTTGGTGAAAATGTCAGCTAGTTGGTTCTCAGATGAAAAATGAACAAGCAACACTTCATTAGATTGTTGGACTTCTCTAATAAAATGAAACTTGATCTTGTATGCTTAGTTCGACCATGAAACACTGGATTTTTTGAGATTGAAACTGCTAAACTGTTGTCACACATGATCTTGGTAGCTTCGGTTTGTTCATGGCCTAAGTCCTTCATCATCATCCTTAGCCAGATAGCTTGATTCACAGCAGATGCAGCAGCTATGTACTCAGCTTCTGCTGTTGATTGAGCTGTAGTTTCTTGTTTTCTAGAGCTCCAACTAAAACAACTTGTCCCCAAACAGAAAAGATATCCACAGGTGCTTCTGGAATCATCAACTCCACCACCCCAATCACTATTAGAGTACCCAATCAGGTTCATAGTTACTTCGGTAGATGTTAGGAAAAAAATTCCAAACTTGCTGGTTCCTTTAATATACCTTAACACTCTTTTAGCCGCTGTGAGGTGTGTGTCTCTGGGAGAATGCATGAACCTAGAGAGCAAACTAACAACAAATAGAATGTCAGGCCTGCTTGCGGTTAGATATAGAAGACTGCCAATTAAGCTTCTATACATACTATCGTCCACTTTTTCGGAATCCTCATCCTTGCCAAGCTTCACTCCAGTAGATATTGGAGTACTCACAGGTATGTAGTCTTGCATTTTGAACCTGTTTAGAATATCCGAAATGTATTTCTGCTGGCATATGAAAATTCCATCACTGGACTGCAACACTTCCATGCCAAGAAAGTACTTCATGACTCCAAGATCAGTCATTTCAAAGATTTTATCCATTTCATCCTTGAACCTTTGGATTAGTTCAATTTTGCTTCCTGTCACAAGCATGTCATCCACATAAATTGAGACAATTAAGGACTCACCTACAGCAGTGACTTTCACATACAAAGTAGCTTCACTTTGACTTCTACTAAGTCCAAGTTGGATGAGATGATTGTCCATCCTCTCATACCATGCCCTTGGGGCTTGTTTTAGGCCATACAAGGCCTTCGTTAAGAGATAAACTTGATCCTCTTTTCCGAGAGTTGAGAAACCATCAGATTGCTCTACATAGATCTCTTCAGCAAGCAAACCATTCAAGAAAGCCGATTTGACATCAAGTTGATGAATCTGCCAGGAACTATGAGATTGCATTTATGAGATGCAAATGCAAGAATAAGCTTGATTGTGTCATACCTTGCTACAGGAGCAAATGTTTCCTGGTAATCCACACCATATTGTTGTGCTTATCCCTTCACCACCAATCTAGCCTTATGTTTGCAAATTGTTCCATCAGGATTGAGTTTTGTCTTGAAAATCCATTTATACCAATCACCTTGCGATTTCTAGGTCTGTCAACAAGCTGCCAGGTTCCGTTCTTCTCGATCATGTCTAGTTCTTCTTGCATAGCTCTCCTCCATGCTTGAGAGTCTTGTGCTTCAGCATATCTTGTTGGTTCAGAGGTAACCAAGTTACACCGCTGATAGACATCTTTTAAGGATCGAGTTCCTTTCACTGGTACATCATCCACTAGTTCATCTTCTGAAAGTTGAGGCTGCTTTATTGAAAATAAATCAGAATAAGAGGTTTTCTGATTTTTCCAATCCCAACCAGCTGCTTCATTAAACTTCACTTCTCGACTGAGAATTAGTTTGTCTGATTTCAAACAGAAAATCCTGTAACCTTTGGATGAACTAAGCCCATAAATATGCCTTTATGAGCCTTGTTGTCCATCTTACACCTCTTTGTTTCTGGAACTCGATAATAACATATACACCCAAAGATTCTGAGATGGTGTACTGATGGTTTGTTACCACACCAAGCTTCATATGGAGTCATGTCCTGCATGGCCTTAGTAGGCAATTTGTTCAGCAAATATACAGAGGTATTGACTGCCTCAGTCCAAAACTGATTTGGGATCTTTCTTTCAAGCAAAAGACATATGGCCATCTCCATTACTGTCTTGTTCTTCCTTTCAGACACGCCATTTTGTTGTTGAGTGTATAGTAATGTCAATTGGCGTTCAATACCTGTGCTATTACAAAACTCCACAAATTGAGAAGAAGTATATTCTCCTCCATTGTTAGACCTTAAAGCCTTAATACTAAGATTACATTGATTTTCTACTAAAGCTTTAAATTATTTAAAAACATCAAAGACTTCACTCTTCAGTCTTATGAAATAAACCCAACACATTCTGGTGTAGTCATCAATAAAGAGGAGAAAATATTTGTTACCACTGAGTGAATCTGTTTTCATTGGGCCGCAAACATCCGTATGAATGAGCTGAAGTTTTTGGTTAGCTCTCCATACTTGATTTTCTTGAAATGACAATTTTGTTTGCTTTCCCTGTTGGCAAGTTTCACAAACTTGAGCATTAGAAAGAAATTTAGGCATATTTTCCACTAGCTCCTTTTTTTCATCTCCGTGATGCTTCTAAGTTTGAAGTGACCAAACCTTTTGTGTCGTAGGTTTGTACATGTTTGTGAAGTAATAGTGTAAGCTTGCTCAGTTATTTTCTCCCAATCAACTGAAAACATTATGTTGCTCATCTTGACATAAAATAACTCTTCTCCAGAAGGGTCAAAAACAACACATTCACGATTCTTAAAATGCAGAGAATAATTATTTTCAAGAATTTGTCCAACACTCAACAAATTTTGACTCATATCAGGTGTGTACAAAACATCAGGAATAGTTTTGATACCTGATATTATTGAGATAGACACTGCACCTCTGCCTTTGACTTCTACTGCCTCACCGTTTCCCACTTTTACTTTAGATTTGTAAGAATCATCTAGAAATTTGAACAGTTCAACATCATTGCACAAGTGATGTGTGCAACCACTGTCAAGAAGCCATGAATCAGAGGATTCACTGATTGAAAAGTATGAAACTGCAAAGAGTTACTCCTCATGTGCATCGGCAGCTTCTGCTACTTGTGCTTGCAAAGCACCAGAGGCCTTTGCTCTTTATTTGCAGACCTTGGATACGTGTCCCGTCTGCTTACAGTTGCCGCTGTCAGTTTTGCTGAATGCCTCTCAAAGTGAGAGTTTTTCCATTATATAGAGAGAATAAATATTACAAATCCCTAAAGATCCGTCATTCCTATCCCTAAAGATCAGCTATTCTATCTCTACAAATCTGCTATTCAATCCCTCCAAATCCGCTATTCTATCACAATATTTATTCCTTTGATTCTATAACAAATCTATATGATCATGCTAATTTATATCACTATCTAATTACATTAATATATACAATTATTTAGATTTCCATCATGCTAACATCCCCCCTCAAATTGATGCCGGTGGATCAAGAAGCATCAATTTGCCTACTAGAAACTGATGGCGTTGTCGTGCCATAGATTTTGTAAACGCATCAGCTATTTGAAGATCACTGGAAACATGTGGAAGAGTAATGACTCCTTTATCTACAGCTTCTCGTATATAATGACAATCTACTTCGAAGTGTTTGGTCCTCTCATGAAAAACTGGATTAGTAGCAATCTGAATAGCACTTGTATTATCAGCATGGAGAGGAGTAGGATGAGATTGAGGAAATCCAATCTCAGCAAGTAATCCACGAAGCCATACAACCTCGGAGCAAGCAGTAGACATGGATCGATATTCAGCCTCTGTTGAAGATTTTGACACACGATCTTGCTTTTTACTCTTCCACGATATCAATGACTCTCCAAGAAACATGCACCAACCAGTGACTGAACGACGAGTATCAGGACATCCCGCCCAGTCAGAATCACTAAAAGCATTAAGACGAATAGGAGAACCACTTGGAAAGAACAATCCACGAGTAGATGTTCCTAGAAGATACCGAACGATGCGACGAACAGCCACCAAGTGGAGATGACGGGGAGCTTGCATAAATTGGCTAACTTGTTGCACTGCAAAAGAGATATCAGGCCGAGTAATAGTAAGGTAATTTAGACTCCCAACTAATTGTCGAAACATAGTTGGATCAGGAAGAAGATCGCCTTCCTCACGACGATACTTCACATTCAATTCCAATGGAGTATCTACAGAGGAGGAATCTTGAAGACCAGCCAAAGAAATCAGATCCTGAGTATATTTGTGTTGGTTTAGAAACACACCTGAAGCAACATTATGAACTTCCAAACCCAAAAAATATGTGAGAGTATCAAGATCTTTCATATGAAAAGAATCTTTAAGCTGTTGTTGGAGGCTAGTAATTAGTGACGAATCAGTTCCTGTGATGATAATGTCATCTACATACACCAAAAGAAGAACACAACCTGTAGATGTTTTTTGAAGAAACAAAGACGAGTCATATTTGCTCTGCTCAAAAGAAAATTGTAGCAAAGTAGACCGGAATATATCAAACCAAGCTCTTGGAGCTTGTTTTAATCCATACAAAGACCGCTTCAACTTGCACACATCTGATGTAGGTGATGAGAACAAACCAGGTGGAGGTTTCATATAAATCTCTTCTTTGAGATCACCATGGAGAAAAGCATTTTTGACATCTATTTGATAAAGAGACCAGTTTTGTGAAGCAGCAATGGCAATAATAGTTCGCACCGTAGTCATTTTTGCTACTGGTGCAAAAGTCTCCTCATAGTCCACCCCATACTCTTGTCTGTTACCAAGAACAACCAATTGAGCTTTGTACCGATCAAGAGTTCCATCAGAATGAAGTTTAATTGAATAAACCCATTTACATCCAATAGGGCGGACATTTGAAGGACATGAAACAATGTCCCATGTGTCATTTTCTTTAAGAGCCAAAAGTTCCTCCTCCATTGCTTTTTGCCAACATTCAAGCTTGGAGGCTTGTAAGTAACCTATTGGAATAGAGATGGTGGATAAAGTAGAAGAAAAACCATACCGTTTAGGAGTTTGAGACACTCTAGTAGATCGCCGAGGAGGCTCAAGAGGAGCAGGCCTTGAAAAAATCTCAGATTCTGGTTGTAGAGCAGTCTCAGGTGGTGGATCTATTTCAGGATGGGGTAAAGTTGGCCGACGTCGTTCATACACAAATCCTAGTTTGAACCGCTTAGAAGACAATGACAAATCCTCAAAAATAGGAAGAACAGGAGAAACAGAAGATGACTCAATATGAGTAGGAAAGAAATACTGATTCTCAAAGAAAATAACATTCCTAGAAACACGAAATTTGTTAGAACTTGGATCATAACAAATAAATCCTTTCTGCGAAGTACTATAGCCCATAAAAGCACATTTAATAGACTGAACAGAGAGTTTATTGCGTTGAGAAGGAGGAAGGTGCACAAAACAAACACAACCAAATGTATAAAAACTATGATAGCTAGGATGCTTGTGAAAAAGACGATAATATGGAGACTCAAGGTTTAACACTTTAGATGGAAGTCTATTAATCAAATAGACAGCAGTAGACACAACTTCAACCCAATATTTAGATGGAACAGAGGACTCAATCAATAAAGTACGAGTGACATCCAAAAGATGACGGTTTTTACGCTCAGCAACCCCATTTTGTTGTGGCGTGTATGGGCAAGAGCGTTGTGATACAATTCCTTTCTCAAGCAACAAATTATTGAATTCATGAGACATATATTCTCCACCAGAATAAGATCTTAATATTTTGATGCATGTGGAAAATTGAGTCTCAACGTAAGCCAAAAACTTCTTGAATATGGAAAACACTTCAGATTTAGATCGAAGAAAATACACCCATGTAAACCGACTATGGTCATCTATAAATGTCACAAAATACTTGAAATGAGCATGAGAAATTACTGGTGAAATTCCCCAAACATCACTATGAATGACATCAAAACACTTTGCAGCACGACTACTAAAATTAGGAAAAGGAAGAGTTTTACTTTTGCCTAATTTACAAGTAGAACAATCAAAGGAAGCAACTGAAAATTGATTTTTATTTCCCAATAAACCAGAATTGGACAAATGAGACAACACAATAGAATTTGGATGTCCTAGACGTTTATGCCAAACCTCATTCTAAGTACTGGTGGAAGCAAAAGCCAGAACAGGAGGAATAGAAAAGTGTATAGGAAACAATCTTCCAACTTTAGGCCCCTTCGCGATTATCGTCCCCGACACCTGATCCTGCACAAGGCAACCATTACGAGAAAAGTTCACATTACAATTGTTATCTACCAATTGGCCAACCGAAATAAGACTAGTGGAGAGCTTTGGTGATACAAAAACATTCTTGAAAGTTTCAGTAATATCCCCAACCTTGGTAATGGGTAAATTACTACCATTGGCAACCTAAATTTGTGTTGGACCATTATACTCACGGATGTTTTTGAGTATATCAGTTGAGTTGGTCATATGATTGGAAGCGCCAGAATCAACAAGCCAAAATTTAGATATTACCTCATTACCTTGTAGTCCCAAAGTTGAAAATGCTGACAAGATCATTTGTTGTACCATTTGAGGAGTAATAACTTGTCCTACCGAAGATGAGCTATCTGTAGTGGAATCATTTATCCCAACTTGGAAAGCCTTTGTCCTACGGTTTTGAGGACGTGTGGGACACTCTTTGATAATGTGTCCTTCTTGTTTACAATAATTACAGAACTTCCTGCCAAAATTGCGAGCAATATGACCATATTTCTTGCAACTTTAGCATTAAGTTCTAGCCATATCCACGCCCTTTCCTTTCCCTTGAGATGCAAATGCAACAGTGACAACATTTCCTTGATGAAAAGCATTTTGTGTGATGAGACGCTGCTCCTCACGAAGTAATTCCCTAAAACAGACATCCAACGAGGGAGATGGATCACGACTCATCAAGTTGGAGCGAACACTTTCAAAGTCAGATCGTAATTTCATCAAAAATTGATCTCGCTTGCTTTGTTCATGAACTCCTTGAATGATGGAGAGAGATTCAGAAGGTATTTTATCATAAACAATATCGATAAATTCAGCCCATAAATTTTGAAATCTAGAGAAATAATCTTGAATAGAGAGACCTCCTTGTGAATACATAGCAATTTCATGCTCTAACTGAAAGCGCCTTGCGCTATGGTCTTGGTTGTAAATCTTTCGTAAATAATCCCACATGGCCTTTGCTGTCTTGTATGGCCTGAGATTAAGAACAATAAGAGGGTCAATTGACCCTAAAATCCATGTCATCACCCGAGCATCTTTAACCTTCCATTGACCAAGCTTTTTAGGATCGGTAGGAGTAGGATCGCTTCCATCTATATGTCCCTATAATTCTTTTTCGGTGACAAATAGTTAAAATTGAAATTCCCAGGCGGAGTAATTTTTTCCCGTGAAATGAACATGGAAAGACTCAAACTGATATGACGACATGTTTTTGACAAGCTAAGAAAGATAGAAATGCAATGATGCAAAATAACCAGAATGAAAAGAGACTAAGATTCCAAGATGTCTTAACTTCCAAAATACTTAGGACTAACTGTTGACTAACAGTAAGCAGAACCAAAACTTCCAAAAAAAATTCTGGAAGGAACCACAAATGAAGGACACTAAGAATCAAAGCACTGAAAAAGGCTCTGATACCATGTTAGTTTTGCTGAATGCCTCTCAAAGTGAGAGTTTTTCCATTATATAGAGAGAATAAATATTACAAATCCCTAAAGATCCGTCATTCCTATCCCTAAAGATCAGCTATTCTATCTCTACAAATCTGCTATTCAATCCCTCCAAATCCGCTATTCTATCACAATATTTATTCCTTTGATTCTACAACAAATCTATATGATCATGCTAATTTATATCACTATCTAATTACATTAATATATACAATTATTTAGATTTCCATCATGCTAACAACCGCATATAGCATCGACTCTCCACCAACAATACTTCTCTAGATGTGTATTTCCTTTACAATGTTTGCAGGGAGGGAACTTCTGCTTCACATCTCCACCACTATTGTTTCCTCCATCATGCTTCCCCTTATTCTTTTAGTGGAATTGTTGCTTTCCTTTTTGCTTTTGTACAGAGAAAGCTCCTTCACTGAACTTTTCCCGTCTCATAGTCCTCCTTTGCTCTTGTGCTTGAAGAGCACTCATTAGTTCACCTAATGAAAGCTTGCCCAGGTCCTTGGATTCTTCAAGATAGGAATCTTAGATTCAAACCTCTCAGGAAGAGTCACAAGAACTTTCTCCACAATTCGTTTATCTGTAAATTCTTCACCAAGAAGTCTAATGTTATTAACAATTAAGGAAATTCGATTAGCATACTTATTGATAGTTTCATCCTCCTGCATATTCAAGGACTCAAACTCTCTTTTTAGGTTCAACACTTCCGTTTATGTGTTCTATCGCTGCCTTGATATTCTTCTTTCAACCTATCCCGAGCCTCTTTTGCAGTTTTGCAAGCCATGATTCTGTAAAACACAGAATCTGCCACAACATTCTGCATAAGCGACTTGGCTTTAGATTTTTTTGTCTTCTCTTCGTTGTTGGATTTGATTTGAGCCAAGGTCGGATTTGCTGGTAGAGCAGCAAGTGGTTTATCTTCTATCACAGTTTCCCAAAGTTCATAGGCTTCCAAAAAAGCTTGCATCTTCACAGACCAAATTTGGTAATTTTCACCAGTGAAAGTGAATGGTGGATTTAAAGGTAGGTTGTTGGATGCCATTTGTGTTGTAGGTTAAAACTTTTTGGTCCTGTAAGATCAACTAGAGGCTCTGATACCGCTGTTAGAACAAATACTCAAGAAACTGATTTGAAAAATAAAAATAGTGAACTTATGAAATTCCTTGTTTATATTAATCTGCAGAAAGTCTGAATTTATACAAGAAAAACATAAACATTAAACTAAATAAGAACATGTGCCACTAACTACCATAAAAGAGGCCACTAACAGCCATAAATGGGGCCACTAACGTCAGAAAGTTGAGCAACTAAAGTTGACTAAGTCTAGCTAGAAAATAGAAATCATTAAACTGAAATAAGTAAAAACAGTAAAAATAATAATAAGATGAAAAAATGTCAATTGTCTAACAAGACCAATATCTGTACTACTCTTCAAGTATCTCAAAATTCATTTCACTGTACAGCTCAAAAAAATTGTTTCATTATCTTCTACTTCTCTTTTCAAGGACATGCCAGATTTCTACTCACCAGAGGTGGATGTAGGTTTTAAGGTATCGGTTCACCATATCCCAATAGTGTTGGCCCATATCTTGTATACGTGCTAACAAATTCACTAAATATGTACAAAAATAAAAGTCAGAACTCATTACTAGAAATTGAGATTGTTCGTATTCTTCTCAGTAGTTCAATAGACATTATGAATATTGGATGCAGGACAAATCAATAAAACTTGTGCAGATAGTTCATTATTAAGTTAGAGGAAAGAAACATTCTGGAAAATGTGTAGCTGTGGAAATCGAGGGCATTGCTAAAATCCCAATTTTTCTTCATACATGCCAATCTGTTGTCCCTTATACACCTCATTCAAGCGAAAAATTCTCACAATCATATTGTCATATTAAAATTTCCTTTTATAGGCGAGGCAGAACAAGATCAACTTTTTCTCTAAGCAACCGATAGAGGGATGTTGAAAAAATATGTGATAACTATGGAAAGACATAAACATAGTGCTGAAGCCATTGGGGTTTTTTCGCAGACACCTAGCATGTACATCCCAAGGGAAAAAAGTAATTTCAAATGACACAAACAAAATATTTCTGGCCTATAAACTGAATTAGATAAATTCATATGTAAGCTAATCAATGGTTACAATAATTCGAAATCAAGACAAATAATTATCACATAGAAGAACAACGTAGGAACATCTCATCTTAAGATACTGGCTAAGAAGCTAAGTCAGATAATAACTACGCTCCAAAACAAAGTGGTTGACACTGAAGAACCTAATTGTTTGCAGCTTTACTCTTGCTAAGAGAAGTTGATTCAGGTGTACACGAGCATAAAAGAATATCAATTTATCTAACATATTCTGCTTCAATAAAATTCACAACAAACTACATTTCAATGTGTATTTAGTTTGTTTGGTTTTTTTGAAAACTGAAAGTGAAGAAAAACCTGGCGCAAGATGTATTGGCTACTGTAGGAAGGAAGCCATATGTAACATTAACATCATACATTCTAAGTACTTAACTTACAAGTTTAGGCGTCTAACCTCTTTTTGTAACGGAAGATGACTCTCCTATCGACAGAGATCTTTATCTAGGTAATTCAAAACCAACTTCATAATAATGCTTCTATACTAAAAGTTCTGATCTCATGATATATATATGGCCAAAATATCACCTCCCCAATGTACTGAATAAGTCTTCTACCTTAGAAAAAGTGTTTGAAGATGTATACCTGCTTTCATGTCCCATTAACGAGCAAACTTTCACATTCCCTCTTATTTCCCTGGGCTAAACATCCTTAAGGTGATCATCTCAGCTCTGAGATATTCTTGCTGTATAGCATACTTAACATATGAGCTCAACACAAACCCACTAATTCCTCATCCTTATCAGTCAAGGCTGCTGGCATGCACTGCATTTGGGTATTGGACTCCCTCGGAGGAAAAAATAATGCGGTAGGATCAACAGCTTGTACTGATGGTCAGTATCTCATTGCTATTGCCTTAGTTCATATGATCTTCTGAACATATTATTCGCCCTTTTTGCTTCTCCAAGCTTCAATATCTTAATAATTCCATTTAGACCGACTTCAGCACCATATTATCTAAATAATTACACAGAGGACCTATGCTTCACCAAGGACCTAAAGACAAAATCAAAAGAAAACATTGAGAGTTCAGTAAAAACAACAATCAATATATCATAGATGATCTATCCAAGAAAAGAGGTTGGTTACATACTCCATATCTGTTTGTCAGCAGCAGCACCCTCAAAAGCATTTTCAAATGCATTAACGGTAATACCCATTTGTTTCTTTTCAACCAAGTTGTACAGAGGTTTTATCAAACCAGCACCAAATACAGACTAAGATTTGCAGTTTTATCAGTAATGTAGGAATCAATGTAAGATAAGTCGATTTGCATATCTATCAATCCCTATAAGCAGTCATCACTTCTATAACACCAATATATTTTGGAAAACATTTTCCAAAACAAGCAATCGATATTGAATACATGTTCTGCAATCCTTGAATAAATGTTAAGTACTCTTATGCTACAAGTAAGCAAGAAACTGATAATAGAAGAATCAATAATCTTGAAATCATAATTTTTGCCCACTGACTATTCGCACAAGTAATTTTATTTTGTATAAACACACAGACCATTGTTTCCATTTAGTCTATTTAGCAAGGTGAACGGGTGATTCAGGACATGTTCTTAGTCTCCCTAGGTTGCAGGTATATTCGACTACTTAAGTCAAGCACTCTTATGGTACAAGTAAGCAAGAAACTGATAATAGAAGAACCAATATTCTTGAAAACATACTTTTGCCCACTGACTAGTCGCACAAGTAATATTATTTTCTATAAGCACGCTCCCCATTGTTTCCATTTAGTCCTCTATCTAGCAAGGTGAATAAGCGGTTTCAGGACGTATTCTTTGTCTCCCTTGGTTGCAGATATGTTCGACTACATAAGTCAAATAATAATAATAGAAATATGCATGTCTGAACCCCTAACCCTCCCCCCTCCCCCCTCCCCCTATTCCCCCTTACCCACCCCACCTTACCCACCCACCCCAATCTTACCTTCTCTCTTCTCTATGAGTATGCTTACAAAAGCACTGCCAATCTCTGCATAGTCACCCATCACATGGATCTCAAACCCAACCTGTGGTGGATCACGAAAGACAGTCTAAATGCAACATCCTTTGC
>JABWTJ010000782.1:100391-201773 GCA_016801875.1 Solanum sitiens | reverse complement strand
AACCCCCACCACCACCACCACCCCCACCATCACCCGTTCTACCCCAAATCCCCCTACCCCTACCCCCAACCCCCATCCCTCTCTACCCCTCCACCCCACCTCCTGTTAGCATGATGGAAATCTAAATAATTGTATATATTAATGTAATTAGATAGTAATATAAATTAGCATGATCATATAGATTTGTTGTAGAATCAAAGGAATAAATATTGTGATAGAATAGCGGATTTGGAGGGATTGAATAGCATATTTGTAGAGATAGAATAGCTGATATTTAGGGATAGGAATGACGGATCTTTAGGGATTTGTAATATTTATTCTCTCTATATAATGGAAAAACTCTCACTTTGAGAGGCATTCAACAAAACTGACATGGTATCAGAGCCTTTTTCAGTGCTTTGATTCTTAATATCCTTCATCTGTGGTTCCTTCCAGAATTTTTTTTGGAAGTTTTGGTTGTACTTACTGTTAGTCAACAGTTAGTCCTAAGTATCTTGGAAGTTAAGGCATCTTGGAATCTTAGTCTTTTTTCATTCTGGTTATTTTGCATCATAAACATGTCGTCATATCAGTTTGAGTCTTTCCATGTTCGTTTCACGGGAAAAAATTACTCTGCCTGGGAATTTCAATTCCAACTATTTGTCACCGGAAAAGAATTATGGGGACATATAGATGGAAGCGATCCTACTCCTACCGATCCTAAAAAGCTCGGTCAATGGAAGGTTAAAGATGCTCGGGTGATGACATGGATTTTAGGGTCAATTGACCCTCTTATTGTTCTTAATCTCAGGCCATACAAGACAGCAAAGGCCATGTGAGATTATTTACGAAAGGTTTACAACCAAGACCATACCGCAAGGCGCTTTCAGTTAGAGCATGAAATTGCTATGTATTCACAAGGAGGTCTCTCTATTTAAGATTATTTCTCTAGATTTCAGAACTTATGGGCTGAATTTACCGATATCGTTTATGCTAAAATACCTTTTGAATCTCTCTCCATCATTCAAGGAGTTCATGAACAAAGCAAGCGAGATCAATTTTTGATGAAATTACGATCTGACTTTGAAAGTGTTCACTCCAACTTGATGAGTCGTGATCCATCTCCCTCGTTGACGTCTGTTTTAGGGAATTACTTTGTGAGGAGCAGCGTCTCGTCACACAAAATGTTTTTCATCAAGGAAATGTTGTCACTGTTGCATTTGCATCTCAAGGGAAAGGAAAGGGCGTGGATATGGCTAGAACAATGCTACAGTTGCAAGAAATATGGTCATATTGCTCGCAATTGTGGCAAGAAGTTCTGTAATTATTGTAAACAACAAGGACACATTATCAAAGAGTGTCCCACACGTCCTCAAAACCGTAGGACAAAGGCTTTCCAAGTTGGGATAAATGATTCCACTACAGATAACTCATCTTCGGTAGGACAAGTAATTACTCCTCAAATGGTACAACAAATGATCTTGTCCGCATTTTCAACTTTGGGACTACAAGGTAATGAGGTAATATCTAGATTTTGGCTTGTAGATTCTGGCGCTTCCAATCATATGACCAACTCAACTGATATACTCAAAAACATCCGTGAGTATAATGTGTGCAAGTTGAAGCGGTCTTTGTATGGATTAAAACAAGCTCCAAGAGCTTGGTTTGATAAGTTCCGGTCTACTTTGCTACAATTTTCTTTTGAGCAGAGCAAATATGACTCGTCTTTGTTTCTTCGAAAAACATCTACAGGTTGTGTTCTTCTTTTGGTGTATGTAAATGACATTATCATCACAGGAACTGATACTTCACTAATTACTAGCCTCCAACAGCAGCTTAAAGATTCTTTTCATATGAAAGATCTTGGTACTCTTACATATTTTTTGGGTTTAGAAGTTCATAATGTTGCTTCAGGTGTGTTTCTAAACCAACACAAATATACTCAGGATCTGATTTCTTTGGCTGGTCTTCAAGATTACTCCTCTGTAGATACTCCATTGGAATTGAATGTGAAGTATCGTCGTGAGGAAGGCGATCTTCTTCCTGATCCAACTATGTTTCGACAATTAGTTGGGAGTCTAAATTACCTTACTATTACTCGGCCTGATATCTCTTTTTCAGTGCTTTGATTCTTAGTGTCCTTCGTCTGTGGTTCCTTCCAGAATTTTTTTTGGAAGTTTTGGTTGTGCTTACTGTTAGTCAACAGTTAGTCCTAAGTATCTTAGAAGTTAAGGCATCTTGGAATCTTAGTCTCTTTTCATTCTGGTTATTTTGCATCATTGCATTTCTATCTTCCTTAGCTTGTGAAAAACATGTCGTCATATCAATTTGAGTCTTTCCATGTTCGTTTCACGGGAAAAAATTACTCCGCCTGGGAATTTCAATTCCAACTATTTGTCACCGGAAAAGAATTATGGGGACATATAGATGGAAGCGATCCTACTCCTACCGATCCTAAAAAGCTCGGTCAATGGAAGGTTACAGATGCTCGGGTGATGACATGGATTTTAGGGTCAATTGACCCTCTTATTGTTCTTAATCTCAGGCCATACAAGACAGCAAAGGCCATGTGGGATTATTTACGAAAGGTTTACAACCAAGACCATACCGCAAGGCGCTTTCAGTTAGAGCATGAAATTGCTATGTATTCACAAGGAGGTCTCTCTATTTAAGATTATTTCTCTAGATTTCAGAACTTATGGGCTGAATTTACCGATATCGTTTATGGTAAAATACCTTCTGAATCTCTCTCCATCATTCAAGGAGTTCATGAACAAAGCAAACGAGATCAAATTTTTATGAAATTACGATCTGACTTTGAAAGTGTTCGCTCCAACTTGATGAGTCGTCATCCATCTCCCTCGTTGGATGTCTGTTTTAGGGAATTACTTCGTGAGGAGCAGCGTCTTGTCACACAAAATACTTTTCATCAAGGAAATGTTGTCACTAGTTATCATACATTTGGTTGTGTTTGTTTTGTGCACCTTCCTCCTTCTCAACGCAATAAGCTCTCTGTTCAGTCTATTAAATGTGCTTTTATGGGCTATAGTACTTCGCAGAAAGGATTTATTTGTTATGATCCAAGTTCTAACAAATTTCGTGTTTCTAGGAATGTTATTTTCTTTGAAAATCAGTATTTATTTCCTACTCATATTGAGTCATCTTCTGTTTCTCCTCTTCTTCCTACTTTTGAGGATTTGTCATTGTCTTCTAAGCGGTTCAAACCAGGATTTGTGTATGAACGACGTCGGCCAACTTTACCCCATCCTGAAACAGATCCGCCACCTGAGACTGCTCCACAACCAGAATCTGAGATTTTTTCAAGGCCTGCTCCTCTTGAGCCTCCTCGGCGATCTACTAGAGTGTCTCAAACTCCTAAATGGTATGGTTTTTCTTCTACTTTAGCCACCATCTCTATTCCAACAGGTTACTCACAAGCCTCCAAGCTTGAATGTTGGCAAAAAGCAATGGAGGAGGAACTTTTGGCTCTTAAAGAAAATGACACATGGGACATTGTTTCATGTCCTTCAAATGTCCGCCCTATTCGATGTAAATGGGTTTATTCAATTAAACTTCATTCTGATGGAACTCTTGATCGGTACAAAGCTCGATTGGTCGTTCTTGGTAACAGACAAGAGTATGGGGTGAACTATGAGGAGACTTTTGCACCAGTAGCAAAAATGACTACGGCGCGAACTATTATTGCTATTGCTGCTTCACAAAGCTGGTCTTCAAGATTCCTCCTCTGTAGATACTCCATTGGAATTGAATGTGAAGTATCGTCGTGAGGAAGGAGATCTTCTTCCTAATCCAACTATGTTTCGACAATTAGTTGGGAGTCTAAATTACCTTACTATTACTCGGCCTGATATCTCTTTTGCAGTGCAACAAGTTAGCCAAATTATGCAAGCTCCCCGTCATCTCCACTTGGTGGCTGTTCGTCGCATCGTTCGGTATCTTCTAGGAACATCTACTCGTGGATTGTTCTTTCCAAGTGGTTCTCCTATTCGTCTTAATGCTTTTAGTGATTCTGACTGGGCGGGGTGTCCTGATACTCGTCGTTCAGTCACTGGTTGGTGCATGTTTCTTGGAGAGTCATTGATATCGTGGAAGAGTAAAAAGCAAGATATTGTGTCAAAATCTTCAACAGAGGCTGAATATCGATCCATGTCTACTGGTTGCTCCGAGGTTGTATGGCTTCGTGGATTACTTGCTGAGATTGGATTTCCTCAATCTTATCCTACTCCTCTCCATGCTGATAATACAAGTGCTATTCAGATTGCTACTAATCCAGTTTTTCATGAGAGGACCAAACACATCGAAGTAGATTGTCATTATATACGAGAAGCTGTAGATAAAGGAGTCATTACTCTTCCACATGTGTCCAGTGATCTTCAAATAGCTGATGCGTTTACAAAATCTATGGCACGACAATGCCATCAGTTTCTAGTAGGCAAATTGATGCTTCTTGATCCACCGACATCAATTTGAGGGGGGATGTTAGCATGATGGAAATCTAAATAATTGTATATATTAATGTAATTAGATAGTAATATAAATTAGCATGATCATATAGATTTGTTGTAGAATCAAAGGAATAAATATTGTGATAGAATAGCGGATTTGGAGGGATTGAATAGCAGATTTGTAGAGATAGAATAGCTGATCTTTAGGGATAGGAATGACGGATCTTTAGGGATTTGTAATATTTATTCTCTCTATATAATGGAAAAACTCTCACTTTGAGAGGCATTCAGCAAAACTGACACCTCCTACCCCCCCAACCCCCTTCCCCCTTCCTCCCTCTCAACCCCCCCTCACCCCTTCCTACCCCTTACCCCCTACCCCTTACCCCCAACCCCCCTTGTCCAAGTGAAGCACTCTAAATCAACACTTCTAGGACAGAATAGACAAATCTTATATCCAAAATGGATCACAGTAAGCAACACCTCAATGTAAATCTGGAAAATTAAGTAAACACACACAACACAAGGAATTTGCCAAGGATATTTCAAAGAACAAGACAATTTCGTATTAAAATCTATGAAATAATGTCACTGATTTCTACCATATAATCTATTATCGAGGCAACATATAACTTGAATACATGTTGAAAGAGAAAAAAAGAAAAGAAAGCAGCCTAGAAGACATGTTCCTAACCAAAACTCGCTGATTAAAGATGAGCTAACACATACAGGAACAGGACGCTAATATATCATGGAAATATTTCGACTTAGACAAAACAAGAAACTCGACCAATTTATCATATACAAGCTACATATTCACCAAACCTCACACAAACAGAAAGAAACATTCTAAATCAAATTTAAAAGAGGGATAGGAGAAGATAAATTTCAGACTGGGAGAGCATGGATGCAAATGAACAGATCAAAACAAAAAAAACTAAAGACTTAAAACAAACAGAAATAAGGATAGTAAATGAACTCAAAATCTTGACGTCTTGATTCATTCATCCAACTTGAGGTGAAAGAATGAAGAACGTAGCGTCGAATACCAAACACTGTTACAGATTCACCACGACCAGAAATAGGCAAAGGAGAGTAAAACAGTTTTAAAAAAAAAAACTACACAAAAGGCGACTAGGAAGACAAGAGAAAAAAAGGATAAGCACAATAACAAATTTTAGGCTAGAGATTAGCCATAGGATGCAAACAAATAGATATAGAGATTAGAAACATCAATACTTATACAACAGAGGAAAACCACTTGGAAAAGAAAGAAGAGAACTGGAAACTCTATCACATTTCAACAAAAAAAAAAGTATCCAGGCTTCAAGCAAAACAAAGAGAATTTCTATCATTAATACAACCAACATTAACATAAAAATGACTGGAACATATAAAAAGCATCTAGACAGAAATAGACTAAAGTCTTGAATACAAATTCATCTGCCAGTAAAAGAGTAGAGAAGAAAAAGAATCAAATAAGCTTAAACATCAAAGCAAAGAATCAGCAACACTAACCAGATAGCCGCAACATATCACGAGAAAAGCAAATAATGAACAGGAAATCTGAAATATAAAGCTATATACTGGATTAAAAGCAGAACTATGAAGCATTATGATCTTAAATCATGAGTTGGAACTTCAACTAATCCCGAACAACAATCCAGTCACTCGAGAACAGAGATTAGACACATCTATTGTGTTGAGGCAGTGACTCGAAATAAAAAGGAATACCCAAGATTTATGCTTGCATTTACACCCCTTTGACAAAAGTGAGAATGCTTCATATAAGCATTATAGTTAGCATATTCTTTAACAGATAATCTTTATCTTGAATTTGAAGGTGAATGTTGAATTTTGTATACTCAATAGCTTTACAATTAGTATATTCAGAACATTAACTTAACCTTGACGGTGAAGCAAAGGCTAACAGTAGTATGAATTGCACGTTATATTGATTCAGCGGAAATACATTTCCATGACCAAGTTTTAGTTAATCATTTATCTGCTTCAACTTGTTAACAAACACATATAGAAGTACAAAGTAAGATGAGCTCCTCAGGTTTGAGAAGATAATTTTGTTAAAAAAAACAAATGTTTTGACCTAGGAGATGCACACTAGAGATTCCAACAAATTTATTGAATAGGATTCAGATTCTTTTTTCTGACGAATGCTCTGGTTTTTTAAAATAATCCATGCAGAAAGTGGATTGCTTTAGTTCATCAAGTTTATCTTCAGGGAAAAGTGGGTGAGGGGGACAGTCTCCTGTTATTGATCCTAGAAGTACTATCACATTCCGTGGTGACAAGAAAAATCATGAATAACATTAACGCCTCAATTCTAAACTAGTTTGAGTGCAAATCTCAAACTCCTAGCTGAACATTGGACCTAAAGTAAATTTCAATTCTTTGGCCAAATAAATACAGAAGGATAGATACACAGAGAGATTATTAGAAATAGATTAAAGAATAGGCTGCCCTCTAAGGTTGCATTTTTCAAGATTCAAATAACGCGACAAAGTTAGATAGCCAATAGACTCTGGCAAATTATCATAAAAAAGTTCACATCACTGGGATCTAACTCTATGAGAGATGCAAGACTGTTCCCATTTTGGTCTTTGGAAAATAACCACTGAGATAATTGAAACTTAAGTAAAGTGTTTCCAGGTTGCGAAACAAAATTATGGAAGGAGAATCATAAAAGATTTAGTAGCCAGGAAAAAAAAGTACAGCCTTGCAAAAAGGGAGAGAAACTCAAGAAAGTTGCAGTAACAAATAACAACAAAAATCCCCCCACCCCACCCCCTCGCCCAAAAGAAACTAATCAATTCACTAATAAGACAATAGATTAACTTACTCACCCTGTTTCCTCATTCAAGGGACTCATCTTCAACAAAACAAATCTCATGAGTCACTCACAACTTCATCAGCCTCCGTAGCTCACTCACATATTTTGTTTTTGACTTCAAGTCCGTCGAAGTCGCTTCCTTTACTCTTTCGTCTCCAAATACGGAGAGATAGACCTTTACAACCTACAACAGCACCGAATTTTCCTGAGAGTCCAAATGGGGAATATGACAGATCACAGAAATCATCCTAGAAGATGAAAGAAGTTATCATTTATAGAAATGAGAGGAATTCTTCTCTTTGTTGTCTAGTACTATTTCAATTCTTTGGCCAAATAAATACAGAAGGAAATCCTTATAATTTATATATACATCTAGATATCTACAAAGAGAGAGAACCTGCACACGTACACATAAACAACCCATATGCAGTAGTAAGTTTGTGACAGGTAGATAATAACAACAAATATGAAGTTTATATCTTGTTTCTGACTGCCAACAGCAGACATCACTTTGGATAGTCACACACATTAGAGGCACATATAACAACATTATCCTGAGAAAGATAAAATTTGAGATTGGGATCTTCTTGTCAGTTGCTAGTGAATAAGGATAGGGGTTTGATCACTTCCTTGGCAAATAATACCCTCAAACTCCTGCTAATGAATACATACGTATCTTATTCAATGTATGATGTTTTCTTGTTTCTTTACACTATCACTTAGTTTTTAAGCCATAAAAGCATCCTTAACTTATTATATTGTGTAGTCTGTTTAAAGAAACATCCTTCAACATCTGTAAACAATCCATCCATATCAATCCAGATGTCAGGATCTGGAGCGGGAGACAACCCTAACTAAAATATCAGTGGTATTCTGGTAACATTCTATAGAGAAGGAGGTTGAACATTGGAATTGCTTTTGTTTATGAAGTTCTCATAACAACTAAACAGAACATTTGTACCCTACCATTATCACTAAAACTAAACAGTACATTTTTTAAAATTATCTTTTTGCTTTCAACCCAGATCACAAAAGGGGTTGGTCAGATGAAAACCAGCATTCGCTTCCAAACCTAAGATTGTTGGTTCGAAACTTCCCATCACCAAGAGAAACAAAAAGTATGAAGCTAAAAAAATATCCCAGATCACAAAGCAAGTAAAGAAACAAGAAATTAACAACTAGTTCTAACATAGAGCATCAGTGTTTATACTTATTACTGAAATTTTACCTGTAGATTTCTCTTGTCAATTCTTTCATACTCCATTTATGTTCATCAAATTGAAGGGTCCTGCTGTTTCTTCTTCCCTAAATGTGTGATTTTAGGCCTGTGGATTATTGCGGAAGTCGAATATATAGAGAGTGATAGAATCACAACTGCTATATCTAAATGTAGCTAATAAATAGTAAATGAGAAAACAACAAAAGGAACACCAAGAATTAACGAGGTTCGGCAAACTTTTGTTTTCTTTTGCCTAGTCCTCAGACACAACCAACCAATATTTATTTCACTCCAAAAGAGTACAAGTGAAATACTACAAGAGAGAAAGAAGAACAAATGCCTTAGGAGATGAGAAGACAAGTGAGAGGTGTGTTACAAATGAATTAGGAGCTACCTATTTATAGGAGTGAATTCTTCCTATTGATGTCATCCATGACATCACAATATGTCAAAATGTCAAGATTTACCTTGTGAAACCAATTTATTGTTCACCTAAATTTCACCTACAAAAGATGCTATCTTGACTTTTCTACCAATGAAGAATTATCCTCCTAACTACCATATCTTCTCATTAATTCATTTTTGAATCTTGTCAAATTTAACAAATCTCCACCTTGGCAAGATTCTCCATTTTCAACTTTCTCTCAACAACAATTTTGATTGTGTCCTCAACCATAATCTTCAATGTTCAACAATGTTGATCAAGTTCAAACAATGTTGAAACTTGACCGCAGTCACCACTTTTGTCAATATATCGGCAGGATTATCCGTAGTATGAATTTTCTGCATTATGACTCCACCATCTTCTATGATTTCTCGTATGAAATGATATCGGACGTCAATGTGCTTCGTCCTTGCATGATAAACTTGGTTCTTTGATAATTGAATAGCACTCTGACTATCACAAAATATTGTGATTTCTTCTTGTTCAATACCAAGCTCTCTAAGCAATCCTTGAAGCCAAATTGCTTCCTTCGCAGCCTCTGTAATTGCCATGTACTCTGCCTCAGTGGTAGACAAAGCAACTGTTGACTGCAAAGTAGACTTCCAACTAACTGGTGCATTTGCAATAGTAAAAACATAACCAGTAGTTGATCTTCGTTTGTCCTAATCACCTGCATAATCTGAGTCACAATATCCAACAAGATATTGACTATCTTTCTGCTCGAAAACCAAACCAACATCTACAGTATTATGAATATACCGTAGAATCCATTTTACAGCCTGCCAATGATCCTTTCCAGGATTGTGCATGTACCTGCTTACAACTCCAATAGCGTGTGAAATATATGGCCTTGTGCAAACGATTGCATACATCAAGCTACCAATAGCATTAGCGTATGGTACTCTTGACATATATTCTCGTTCAGCTTCACTCTTAGGTGACATAGCATCACTAAGCTTAAAATGAGGAGCAAGCGGAGTGTTAACCGACTTCGTTTTTTCATTCATACCGAATCGGTTTAGTACTCTCTTCAAATATTCTTTCTGAGATAAATAGAGTTTCTTTGAATGTCTATCTCTTTTTATCTCCATGCCAAGAATCCTCTTTGCCTCACCCAAATCCTTCATCTCAAACTCCTTTCTTAGTTAAATCTTTAGCTTCTCAATTTCCTCTTGACTTTTAGAAGCTATCAACATATCATCAACATATAGGAGAAGATATATAAAGGAATTATCTTTAAGCTTGCGCAAATACACACAATGATCGTATTTGCTTCTTATGTACCTTTGCTGCAACATAAACTTGTCAAATCGTTTGTACCATTGTCTAGAAGATTGTTTTAATCCGTACAATGATTTTTCAAGTTTGCACACCATATTTTGTTTTCCATCAACTTTGAATCCTTCTGGCTGAGTCATATAGATTTCCTCTTCCAAGTCTCCATGTAAAAAAGCTATTTTTACATCCAACTGAACTAGTTCCAAATTCAACTGTGCTACCAAAGCCAACAAAACTCTAATGGAGGAGTGTTTCACAACTGGAGAAAATACCTCATTATAATCAATTCCCTCCTTTTGAGCATATCCTTTGGCCACCAATCTTGCTTTGTAGCGAACATTTTCTTGGTTAGGAAATCCCTCTTTCTTTGCAAATACCCATTTGCACCCAATTGCTTTCTTGCCCTCTGGGAGATTGGCCAATCTCCATGTATGATTCTGATGAAGAGATTGCATTTCTTCATCCATGGCATTCCTCCACTTATCCTTTTGTGAACTTTGGACTGCGTCTTTATAAGTGGTAGGAATGTCATCGGCTGCAATTGAGTTAGCACAAGCCACCATATCTGTGAGTCGAGCAGGTTTTCTTATTGTCCTTTTTGGCTTGCTCATTGCTATTGATTCAAGTTGTGGTTGAGGTTCTTGAGATGGAACCTCCTCTTCGACTGGCTCTCCTTCAAGAGGAAAATCTTCTGTTGTTTCCTCGTTTGATTCCTGTGTTTGGAAAATTATCTTTCCTTCAAACTCCACCTGCTTTGAAGCACCATCAATTTGTTTGGCTTCTTCAAGTGTTACCTTATTTGTCAAGGCAGATTCATCAAAGGTAACATCCCTGCTGAAAATAACTTTTCTTGTCTCTGGACACCATAAACGGTATCCTTTGACTCCAGAAGTAATTCCCATAAATAGAGCTTTCTTTGCTCTTGGGTCCAATTTTGACTCTCTTACATGATAATATGCAATTGAGCCAAATACATGTAAAGAACCATAATCTTCAGCAGGTTTTCCATACCATTTTTCAAATGGTGTCTTCCCACCAATAGCAGCAGATGGTAGACGATTAATGAGGTGGCACGCATATGTTATTGCCTCAGCCCAAAATTCTTTGCCCAAGCCAGCATTGGACAACATACACCGAACTTTATCCAGCAAAGTTCGGTTAATGCGTTCTGCCGCTCCATTTTGTTGTGGTGTATTTCTGACGGTGAAATGTCTGACGATGCCATTTTCCTCACAAATTTTCTGAAAAAGATCATTTTTGTATTCTCCACCATTGTCTGTGCGAAGACACTTGATCTTTCTGCCACTTTGAGTTTCTATCATCGCCTTCCATTTGAGAAAAATTCCCAAAACTTCATCTTTTGTTTTCATCGTATACACCCACAATCTTCGAGAAAAGTCATCAACAAAGGTTACAAAATAGTGTCTCCCACCTAATGAAGGAGTGTTGGAAGCACCCCAAACATCCGAATGAACATAATCCAAAATACCTTTAGTATTATGGATAGCTGTTCCAAATTTAACCCTTGTTTGCTTTCCCTTGATACAATGCTCACAAAACTCCAAGTTGCAAGTTTTTACTCCTTTTAGCAATCCTTGATCTGATAAAGTTTTCAAGGAATTCCCTCCAGCATGTCCTAAGCGCATATGCCACAGTTTGGTCATTTATGCCTCCTTCTCGTCATTGGATGTTGTTGCCGCTGTCCCAATAACTGTACTACCTTGATAGTGGTACATGTTATTATTTCTTCGAATTGCCTTCATTACCACCAGTGCACCAGAGCATATTCTCATCACGCCATTATCTGCAATGACTTTGAACCCCTTTGATTCTAGGGCTCCAACAGACATGAGATTTTTCTTCAAATCTGGTACATATCGAACATCTGTTAATGTTCTACTTAATCCATCATGGTTCCTTAATCGGATTGAACCAACACCATATGCGGTAAGAGGATTATTGTTTGCAGTGTGAATAACTCCACATTCTCCTTCTTGTAAATCAATAAACCAGTCCCAATTGGGACACATATGATAACTACAAGCTGAGTCCATCAACCATACATCAGATGATTTGGATGGATCTGTTGTAACTAGTGTGTAATCGGAGTCATCACAATCAGACACATTTGAATCCATGACAGCCTTTCTATTATTTGGTTTGGCTTTGCTATTCAACTTTGGGCAGTCTTTCTTCCAATGCCCTTTTTCTCGGCAAAAGGCACATTCATCTTTGCTGAGTCTCGATCTTGACTTGGATCTCCCTTTCTTCGTTCTCATATGATTTTGAGAACGACCTCTCGCAACCAGTGCTTCTGCTTCTCCGCCTTTTTGTTTTTCTCTCTTTCTTTGTTCATAATTGTATAAGGCAGAACAAACTTGTTTGAGAGATACTTCATCATTCCCATGCAGTAGAGTCGTTTCAAGATGCTCGAACTCATCGGGAAGTGAACTTAACAACATTAAGGCCATATCTCCATCCGTAAAAGTCACGTCCATATTCCGCAAATCTGTCGCCAACTTATTAAAGCTGGTGATATGATCATTCATTGTGCTACCAGGAATATAAGTGAAGCGTAACAGTCTTCTTTTCATGTAAAGTTTATTTTAACTGTTTTTCTTCAAGAATTTCTCCTCCAATGAATTCCATAATTTATTTGCAGATGTTTCCTTCGTGTATGGATACTTTTGTTCTCTTGCAAGGTAAGATCGAATGGTACCGCAAGCAACACGATTGATAATCTTCCAATCTTCTTTTTCTACACCGTCTGGTTTCTTTTCTTCAATGGCAATATCTAGTCCTTGTTGAAAAAGAACATCAAGGACCTCGCCTTGCCACATTCCGAAATGTCCTGACCCGTCAAAAATTTCAACTGCAAATTTCGCATTTGACACAATTCTTGTCATAAGCGAAGATGCCAATGATGACGTATTATTGACACTTGATGTGGACTCATCATTTTTCTTGTCTCCCATTTTACTACAAATACTATTTACTAGCTAACAATGCAAAGACCAAAGTAAATCTTTTTCTGATGTGGAAGTTCAGACTATGCTGCAACCACAGAGCATACTCAGATAATACCTTGGCTCTGATACCAATTGTTGCGGAAGTCGAATATATAGAGAGTGATAGAATCACAACTGCTATATCTAAATGTAGCTAATAAATAGTAAATGAGAAAACAACAAAAGGAACACCAAGAATTAACGAGGTTCGGCAAACTTTTGTTTTCTTTTGCCTAGTCCTCAAACACAACCAACCAATATTTATTTCACTCCAAAAGAGTACAAGTGAAATACTACAAGAGAGAAAGAAGAACAAATGCCTTAGGAGATGAGAAGACAAGTGAGAGGTGTGTTACAAATGAATTAGGAGCTACCTATTTATAGGAGTGAATTCTTCCTATTGATGTCATCCATGACATCACAATATGTCAAAATGTCAAGATTTACCTTGTGAAACCAATTTATTGTTCACCTAAATTTCACCTACAAAAGATGCTATCTTGACTTTTCTACCAATGAAGAATTATCCTCCTAACTACCATATCTTCTCATTAATTCATTTTTGAATCTTGTCAAATTTAACATGGGTGTGACAATTTCTCAGAGAAAAGACTGAAACTGTAGTGATGAAAGTGTTGGCTTATGAATCTTGTGGATATCCGAAAAGAAAATTGCAGTCCCTACAATCTCCGTCATTGTAAAGAGAAATCCGCCATGGAAGAAAATCTTTAGAAAATTTTTCAACGGCTATGAAATTGGGGTGTAGTGCGACTGAGATAACTGGGAGAAGTTTTGCGGTTGATATAACGGCTATGATTTTGGAGCGTTATCAAAATGCGTGGGAAGCGGGTTTTGGTTTTTGTTCACTACTCATCATCAAAATTCAAAACCAATAGTTGAAGTAAGGAAGGGGGAAAATGGTCATTTTAATGTTCAAGCTACTAATTAAGAGAAGTTGTTTTTTATAGTCCCTTAGCTTAAGTAAAGTATATCAAAAATCATGTAAAACAAATACAGTAATGAAGAATTCATGTCGAAAATAATAAAATAGTATCGACGTCTTATATGTGTTTAGTTAAGCAGTACTAAAAAAAAGGGATAAAGTACAACTACTCCTAGACTATGACCAAAATTTCGAAGATACATCTTAACTAAACTAAGGTCTTATTACCCTCCTAAACCCATTTTTTGTGATTTTGTAAACTTTTTTGACTTACGTGACATCCCAATATCTCTCACACGCTTCAACTGCGTGGAGTCATGGAGTGTGCCACGCTAGCCCAAAAGGTGTACAAAATTATCAAAAAAAAGAGTTCGGGTTGGGGGGGGGTGATAAAAGGACATTAGTTTAGTTACGGTGTGTCTCTAGAATTTTGATCGTAGGCTAGAGGGGTACTTGTGTCTTTTCCTAAAAAAGAAAGAGACACTTGTTTTCTCTTTTAGGAGTTAATACGCGCTTAGCGCGTGCATCCCATAACATTGAGCAGATAAGTTTAAAAAATCATATTATAAAGTTCTATATCTGAGTTATGAAAATAATTAATGTTGATTTATTCAGTTAGGTCAATGAATAAAATGTGTTTGTCCCATGAAAAGCCTTAAATACCTTTTTGTACTTTTTGGTTTGCCTATTTTAATTGCTATATTTGGCTCTAACAGTAAGAATCTTACTATGCGTTGACATATACATTCATTATACTAAAAAATGGATAAAAAATTATATAGAATAATTAAGAAAAATGAACATATGTCATATATCAACTATTTTCATCTATTATTTATTCTAAAGGGGAGACTTATACATATTCCTATTTTATTTGACATTAAAATTATATTTATTTCATATAAATTTAAAACTAATTTCATATATAAGCGATGAATAAACTTTAGCAAAAATGGACAATTTTTATTTTCTAAAGCTAATTTATATTGGCAATCAAGGCCAATAGCAAAAAAGATTACAACTCAAAGCGACTCACAAAAAGTTTCATTTTAATTTTGTTAATAATTAAAATATTATTTTACTTACAAATTAGATAAAAATAAATGTCAAAAATGCTAGAGAAAAAAATAATTTAATTGGTAGTTACAATTGTGTGAAACACCGACTTTGAGAACAACAAAATGAACATATTCATATAAATGTTGCAAGTGAAAAAACTTATTATTAATTCAACATCGAAATCTTTGATATTTCTCAATCATCTACCCTTCTTCTCCCTTTTTTTCCTTCTTCATGGGATGATCCAACCAGAGAAGTCAAAATTGTAAAATTATTTTTACCCATTTTTTGCTTGAAATTTTAGCATGTTCTCTTCTTTGATGGTGTAAAATGTGAGATTTACCTCACTGAAATTTTATGTTATAAAATTTATTTATAACATAAAAACACATTAAATTTTTTTTTCCTAATATTTTATAGCCTAGATACATAGATGTTATTAAAGACAAAATAAGTTGTTAAAGTAGCAGCCATATATATCACAACAACAGAGAGAAGCTCATGAATTCAAAAAGGAAAATTAAAAGTTCAAGCATATTTTGAGGGCATCTCTCCAGGCAGGTCATCTTTAACATGGTAGATGTTTTCAATCATCTGCAACACTAACGGCGACCCAATAATCTTCACATGGTGTCATGACATTTATGAAACTTTGCATGTATGACAATCATTAATAAATAGCAACTCGATCTCTTAGTCCATCTTCTGCATTTTATGGAGTTTGTTCTTCATCGATTTCAAACCGTGATTTTACTACCAAGTCAACAAGAAGTTAAGACGATTTCATTCGTTGGATTCCACCAGCCTGGAAATTTTTTTGTGACAATTCAAAAGATGATCAATATGCGTGTATGTCTGTCATGATTCTAATGTGCCCATTTAAATTCCATCTAATGAAGGATATAAGCCTATTTATAGTGACGTAAGCCTTTAAATTTCATAAAGAACTGGTTATAGTCTTTTCATTTTTCATGTGCCCTTTCAATTTCTTAATTAAGTGATAAAGTTTTTTCAACTTTTAAATTAATTCACAGAATATGTTGTTCAATAATATTATTTATGATTTTAATTACATTTTCATTTGTTGTAAGGGCTAAATGAAAGTCAACTTTGAAGATGAGAATTTTCCACTAATAATAATAATAATATATATATATATATATATATATATATATATATATATATATATATATATCGATTCGCATCATTATTCTCAATAAAAGGAATGAGGGAAGCTAAAATCCAAAATGTTGGAATTGGAAAGAAGGGAAAATTGGAAGATGAATCTTTTCCCCGGAGGTGGAGCAACTTGTTCTTCCTGACCCGATTCAACGCCAAAAAAGGGCTTGTCCCTACCTGAAAGTATTCATATTTCCTGAAGAAAGCATTTGTTCCTTGATCTCTAAGATATTTCATAAAACTTTGTATGGATCCTCAATCACCAATCCTTGCATGAATATGGGTTGTACTCTAAGATATATATATATATATATATATATATATATATATATATATATATACACATAAAAGATGACCAAATTTAAAATCATATGGAAAAAAATAGTTTATCTTTTACCATTCATATAAACTAGAGAGTTCAAATCACGTCGAAAGAAAAATATCTTTACAATTAAAAATATGTTTAAGCCATTTTTTGCATTTTCGGTATTGTCCAATAGTTTTTAGTAGTCTTTTTTTCTAAGTAGAAATTTTAAATATCGTGAAAAATGTAGAGAATTTTTTGCTACTTTTTAATTTTTGCTTGTGTAATATTTACAAAAATATATTTAATTGTAGCATTATATGTGATGACTAATCAAATAGCCGATGAAATCTGCTTAGGACTAAATGAAACATGAATCTTAACTATATCGTGAAGATTGATCATCGTTGGATTTTGATTTGGACCACAATGAAATTATTTGTCAACAAAAGAATATCATAACCCTTTTTCACAATTTTTCAAAGATGTAAAGACTGAAGATAATCTTCCTTCTTATTTATCAGAATTGGTAATTCTCACCAGAACTATTTGCGAAAAGATTTTAGTCTCCTCGCAGATCTCCTCTTAAGATGATTTGACATTACAAAGAAATTTAAGAAAATAACAAGAAAGGTTATAATAAAAGAGAAAAATAAATAAAGTGATGTGACGTCTTTCTATGACCTTCACATTTATTTATTTTCCTTTGTTAACAATTTTTTTCTTATTTTAATTAATTATTTTATTATAAAATTATTGTACTTACTTTATTACAATTAAATATTTTATTAGTGGAGGCACATTTTCAACAAAAAAAGAACCTTCACATGCCTAAGTATCTATTTATTTATTTCATCTCCTTTTAATATTTGTACTTCATTATTCTCATTAATTAATCATTTGTTTGGTAGTTAGAATAGTATTAAATCTAATTATATTGGGATAAAACACAAGTAATCCTTAGACTATAATTGAAATCTCATAGAGATATCTAAATATAACTAGAGTTTTATTACCGCTCCCCCAAAACTAATTTAAGATGAAATAAATACACTATAAATGTTGACATGACATAGAGAGTGTACACACTCTCTAGAAGACAAGTGATCATTGCACAAATTGAGCACATGTCATTTTTTAATTAGGGATGACAATGGGGCAGAGCGAATATAAGGCGGGGCAGGGTAGGACAAAAGTTAAACGGGGCAAGATAGGGCACTACTTAAATGGAGTGGGGTAGGGTTGGACGGGTCAAAGCTAATATTTTTAAAACTTTAAAAGGGCAGGGCAAGGATGGTTTGTGTTGGGCCAAAAGGCCCATTATTTTCAGTTGAGCTTTGGTTGATCCCAAAAATAATGCAGAATTGCTGATTAACATTATAAATAATTGGGAAAAATTCATATATTGCAAACATAATTTATGAAATAACATCATATGAGTATAGTTTACATAATTACATTATATGGGTATAGTTTAGTTTGTTATATATCTTTTAATTTGTATAAATACTTTTTTCAATTTTAATTTATTCAATATTTTACTTTATCATAGAATGGTAACGGTAGCGCTAAATACTGTAACAAATATTTACACAATTACATGATTTTAGCTAACAATTCCAAATCAAATATCTTTTTTAAAAAAATAATTAAATAAGTCGTATGAAACAGTCAGATGTTAATGATCCTAGTTATATATATATAAATTGATTATATTGTATATATTTAAGAAATTGTATGTAGTTTTTTAAACAATATTCGTGTGCAATTTATTATGTAATATTAATTGTATATGTAGCCATCATTATAATATGAAAATTGTATAAATGACAATCGTGTTTTTTTTTAAAAAAAGAGTGTGTTGTATTTGTTTTTACTTTTTTTTGTGTAGTCTGTTTGTATACAATATTTTATTATGTTCATATATATTTTTTATATATATCTAGAAATTTGTATAATGTGCAATAATTTGGTATATGGATTATATTTTTATATGTGCATATATAATTTCGTGTTTTCTTTTTAAAAAAATTAATCATTAAAATGATTGTATACTATTTATTTGTCTAAGCTTGCAGTTTGTTTGTATATTAAAGTGTGTAATGTTTATATATACAATATTATATTATGTTCATAACTTTTTGTATATATCGACGAATTTGTATAATATACTATAATTTTGTATATGTATTATATAATGATTTTAACAAATTTCTTTATACCAAACTAAATATTTGTATACAAATAGCTATTATCTCATAAGACTTTGTATATATTACCTTAATATACAACCCACTATATACATAACTTTAGTAACTGATATAAAACTAATATAATATACAAATAACAACAGTCTCATATACTTTGAATATACTACCTTAATATACAATCCACTATATACATAACTTTAGTAACTGGAATAAAACTAATATAATATACAAATAATAACTATCTCATAATACTTTGTATACATTACCTTAATATACAACCCACTATATACATAACTTTAGTAATTTGTATATAAATTACAATACCTGATGTTCTTCAGATATGTCCAGTTCTGTTCAATTCTGATGAGGCAGATCCAATCTCATTTGAATTTATGTTTATGGGTTTTCTCTTACTCCCACCTTCAACAATCTTAATACCGCTAGATTTCACGTTGTTGATGACTTTCTGAATTGTCATTGGGTCATTTTTTTTCTTGAATCTCAGTTCAACAGATTGTTCAACTTGAACTTGTTTATGTTTTGTCATAGACCCTACATTAACCCCAAAATCCTGAGTTAACCCAATTGAAAACGAAGGTGGATTATCAATAATATTGTAACACCCCGTATTCTACGTGTACTAGTTCTATTTTAATAATGCTTATAAACTGCCTTGTGGTATAGTTATGGATTTGGTTTCCTATGCAATTAGTGGTAATATTTAAAGTGAACTGTCCAGAGATTTTGGTGCGACCCTATTAAGTTGATGTTGATGGAAATATTTACACTTGAGATGACAAGGTGGTATTTGAGTCTAAAGTATAAAGTGGCATAGTGTATATAAGTTCTAAGTTATGTTAAAGTTATTAAGGTCTAGAAATTTAACAAAATATTGAGGTGCTTGCTTGACACTAAGCTAGTAAGTGACAAGTAGGTGCATCACCTACTTTGACTTATTGACCAGCCCAAAGGACCAAGTATGTGCATCACCTACTAAGACTCTTTGACTGTGTTATTGGGCCAAGTACACTACACCTATTTGCATTAATTTAGCCCAAGTTGAATGGAAGAATAAGGGGGAAATGGACAACCAAGGCCCAATCTTCTCAAGCCCACAAGAAATAATTTTAATGGAAAACTAGATGCATCACCTACTTAAAGGTGTGGCCCAAATTAAAGACACATGTTGGCTGCAAATGAAGAATGAGAAAGGTGGCAAAAGGGCAATGTTATTAAGTCCAAAAAAGTCCTAATGAAAAGTCCAAGTGGGTGGGTCACCTACTTGGCATATTATGGCTCAAAATGAGTGATAAAGTCGTCCAAAGCAGGTCCCTTTAAAAGAGATTGATATCAACTTTTCCCAACCATTTTTACTTTGACAAAATATCTTATTACTAGAGCTTTCTCTCTTCTCTCTCTTAGATTCATACAACAGCCATTAAATACCATTAGGGTTCTTAAATAATAGGTATTTCAAGCTATTGGAAGGTATAATTTAAGACAAGTTAAGGAGGACAACCTTTACCTTGAAGAATCCAAGTCTTATCAAGTGGTAGTCATGTCCAGCAAGGTAAGCTACTGCAATTTTCTCCCTCTTGTGCTTGAGTTAATTAAGACACTTGGTATGTATTAGTGAGTTGGAATTGTAACTCTTACATGGTGAATATTGGGGAGGATGTTCTGGTGATTAGTGCATGTTGGGACAGCTATGGAGGGGAGTCCTCTTTAAATTAAGTTATGAGCTTGTTTGAGCACTTTAAAAGTAAAGTTAGCTCTTCAAGTGTTGGTGATCAGAAACCACGATTCATATTGCTTCTATTACATTATTATGTTCAAAGATTGTTTTATGTATGTTATGATAAGGGATGTGACTGGATGTGCGGGGAAGTTATGGATAATATAAAGGACTTAAATATTGTAGGGAATTCTGGGGAGGACCTGATGCGAAGGTTGTACAGTATATATACGTGATTAAAGGGATAGGGAAGAAAAGAAATCACTCACTAGATAGATTGCAGCTTACTGCTTCGTTACTATTTGAGTGTGATCAAGTGGCTCAAATTGATTAATTAGCTGCTAATACTAGTCTTATGACTTATTTTATTGTAGTTAGTGATCAGAAGATAAGGAGCTTAAGTCATACGATTTGAATTGTATAGCAAGGTATGTAAGGTTATTTGATTTCCTATTTCTTTGGCATGAATCCGAAACTTGCATTACAAAAAGTAAGCTTTCTAAGTGCCCTTGGTAGTGACTGATCCATAGTTGCAGCTCCTACTCCCTATAGCATTGAAGTGGGTACTCTAATATGAGTTTGTTACTAAATGTGTGTGTGTTTACTCTACCAAGTGTTAGCATACAAGGTTTAAACTTGTTTCATTGTCAAAGTACCCCTAGCACGTATTTCCCTCATATAAGTCAAAGTAATCCTAGATTACACATGGTACATATGTTTATAGGATGTATATACGATCTGCCCATATCTTGCCAATTTGCTTCAATTGTTTATAGATATGTCATCTTGTCACATGTTCATATATTCCGTTTCTTTGTTATTAATCTCATTGTGTTAGACTGTAATGTTACCTCACATAATCACTACTTTCTCAATTGTATGTTTATGTGTACTTACTTGGAATATGTATCCGTCCTGAAGTTTAATCTGCTCACATTCCCCTCTTGGTTCCACATGCATGAACACCTTGTATTTGTATCATATAGAGTTCAAATCTCTTGGCTGAATGTTAAATTGTCTTCACTGGATGTGCTTCAATTTGATATGTCAAAATGCTTACCGAGTCATATAAGCTCCTAAGTACTACGTTCAATTCACATATCCTTTCCATGTCATTGTTATTATCGTAAGTCCATATTCATATGTCTTCTACTACTGGTCCGTATTTCCAAATCAAAACAAGGATTATGACCACCAAAACAACAATCACAAACAAGTTACTAACATCAAAAAGAACAATCTCAAAAGAGTTATGATTATCTAAAGAACAATCCCGCAAGAGTTATGAACTGATAAACAACAACCTCAAAGACGAAAGAATCTAAACGTAATCTGTATGATTATGGGTGGCAGCTCAGGGGCAAAAGCCTAGCATAGGCCGATCCCAATTAGTATGGAAGGGTGGCAGCTCAGGGGCGAAAGCCTAGCATGGGCCGATCCCAATTTGTGGAATTATGAGGACAGCATCCCAGGGGTTAAAATGCCTAGCATGGGTCATCTTCTTCTACCACTGATCAGCTGGTCATTTGTATCATATGTTGTATAAAGATTATAAAGTACAGAAAAGTAGAGAAAAGAATGCAATATGCACGATTCCACAAGCATAAAGCAAAGTTGGTCTCTAATCCTTATCTATTGGTATTTGGTTTCACTTGAGCTCTCATATTAAATATGGTTGTATTATGCCTTACATATTCAGTATATTCTTTTGTACTGACATCCCTTATTGGGAACGCTGCATTTCATGCTGCAGGTGCAAGTACTCAACTAGTAGATCTTCCCAATAGAAGCACATTATACTCAGCGGATGTTGGTGAGCTCCAGGTTGATTCGGAGTTTTGCCGAGTCTTTACTATGTGTATTTTCATAGTGGTACCATCATGGATTCCAGTAGAGGCTTTGTAGACATTGTAAAGCTATCATCTGTATTCATAGTTTCACTTGTCACATATAGAGGTTTAGCTAGTCAAAATGTGTTGTATTTTAAGCTTCTCATCAGTAATCTGCATAGTAGTTTACTTTCTCATCATAGATTACTTGTAAAGCATGTGTTCATAAGGTACTTGTCTGCCTTAACTAGGGTTGGGTTATGACAAAGTGGTATCAGAGCAGTTCGTCCTAGGGCGTCTACAAAGTCGTGTCTAGTAGATCCTTAGTTATGAATGTGTTGCGCGCCACATTTAATAAGTAGGGGGCTGCTTGGACATTTAGGAAATGTTACATTCCTTCATAATCCTGATCGTGCGATAGAGCGAAGTTAAGAAGCCCATTTCTAGTTGTACCAGATCATGCTATTCATATTAACTATGGTTAAGGTTAACGGTTGTTGAAGTGTCAGCATGTAACATACAGAAAGAACCTCAAGTTACCAAAAGTTTGACTAGATTGAGCTCATTTTATTTGACCATCTCACTCCACAAGGTATGTAAAGACTTTTATGTTATTTGCATTTAAAGTTGCATTTGTACCATTTGCATCATGTTGGTTCAAATATGATTTGTTACCTAGTTACATATATTTGCTGTAGCATTTCCAGGGAGATATTCTTAGGAGGATGTAACCAGCTCTTGAGTTCTATATTTGCTCCATACTTACAGGATTTATTCCTATGCAGGACACTTGTTCTTAGTCTTTGATATATAGAATTTTCAGCGTTGCACATGTTCTCGAAATTGATGTAGTCAAACCAGTTTCTTTTAGTTCAAAGAAGCCAGTGGCACAATTTTATAGGTGGATGTATTAGTGCAATAGTGTTACTACAGATACCCCTAATTGGCTGACAAAGCTCAAATTCTCACCGTATGTCCTCCCGAGTATGTTAATGTTTGGCATTTATATGGTATGTGCCAACAGCTCTGAATAAGTACTAATAACATTTGTATTCTTTTCATGAATATAAAACTTAGGGATAAGTGTGCCAATTACTGCAAATGATATATGTGTGGTGGTTCATTTTATGAGGTATGTGTTGGATATAGAGAGTTAGTATGTTCCTAAAGGGTAAGAATAACGAGAAGAAAGTTGATTGGTTAGAACTAAGTTGTGATTAGTTGCTGTTGACACCCGATTTTGACCGACCTTTAACCATTTTTAGGATTATATTCGATTAAATACGTATTTTAAAATTTATTTAAAGTTTAGAATTTTAATCGATTTTGCTTGAAAATTATATATTTTAATATATTCACTTAATAAAATTATTGTAAATATTATTAAAATATTTTAAAATCATTAATGAATTTCAAATGTTTTAAAATTTAAGTGATTTTCAACTATATAAAAAATATTTTAAGATATGTAGTATTTTAATTAAATAGTAATTCCTAAATTTTCCTCAAAATTATTTAAATCTTAACCCATTCTATTCTAATTTCTTTCAATTCTAGCCACTCCAATTCAAATCTTATTTCAAGCATAGTCACCCTTTCATTTCAATTCTAGCCGATTTTATTACAATTTTAGCCATTTGTTATCCAATCCAATTTAATTTTAAGACATCATCTTTTAATCTCATCCATCCTTTAATTAATTAAATCCAAAATCAAATTCTAATTCTCCATCTCTATCTAATCTAACGATTGAGATCAACTTTTCCTATCTCTTTAACACTAATAGAAAAACCCAAAATTTTCATCTCCTTCCTCTCTCTAAAAACAGATCAACCGCCCCTCTCCTCTTCCCCTCCGTTTTCCCCCTGTCCTCCCCTTCTTCTTCTCCTTGTCTGTTTTGCAGGAACAACATCAGCTGCCGGCGAAGACCAAGCGCAGCAGCTTGCTGGAGAGGACCAGGCGCCGCCGCCCCTCTCTCTTCTGTTTTTCTCTTTTTGCTCTTCTCCCTGCAGGTACCAGCAGGCTCCATCAGCGAACTCCGGTCAGCGACCCCCAGCGACCAGCAGCAGCTCGAGAAACAGAAGCCGCTGGCGAAGGCAGCAACCACAGCGCAGGCAACCACCAGCAGTCGGCGAGAATGGAGGGCGTACTCCGGCAATCATTTCGTAGATAAATGACGGATCTGTAACAGATCCGTCCAGGTTATTCTCTTGCCCAATTCAATTTCTCAATTTATGATCTATTATTTGCTTGCAGTTTGTCAAATTTGTTTACTGCCATAAAATATTATTTAAGCATTATCTGTGATGTATCAAAATTCTTAATTAGCTTTATTCATAGTCAAAATCTAAATATTATTTAAGCATGTTCTATCTGTGATGTATCTCAAAATTCTTAATTAGCTTTATTCATTGTCAAAATCTCCGCCTAGAATTTCATCTTTCTGTTACTATGTATGTTCGAATATGTTCTAGTCTCTGTGAATGGATATTGGCGAAGTTGTTAATCATGCTATTTGAATTTCCTGCCTGCAAAATATACTATTTTTCCTCTATCATATAGTTGCATGCTCCTCCTTAATATTGGCTTATCACCCTTAATTAGTAGAATTTGCTTGTTTCATAGCAATCTTATAAGTTTAAAATTGATAAATCAATTTGATTGTGGTGTTATACATTGTTCTGACAATTCTTTTTGCCTAATTAGAGTTAAATTGATATATAAAATATATCTTCCCCTTAAATAAATCACTTCACCTTGTTTGATTGTGCTAGTGCTTCTTTTGAACCGATTGTTTGCCATATCTAGAATTTGAAACAGACTCTTAATATGCCAATTAAGTTTTTCAGCTGATTTGGTTCCATCTTGTTAAGGAAAACAAATCATCCGGGTTTGTTTTGATTTTTTTTTTTTTTCATGGGTTTTGCTTATTTGTCTCCTCTTTGCTTAATTAGAGTTGTGACAATTTTCTTTATTTGTTTATATGTGGCCGATTTTGTCTATCCTAATTAAAATGTGACATATTTCTTACTTGTTTATATTTGATGATAGAATATTAAAATAATTCTGATTTTGGCTCCTTTGAAATAAAGAAGACAATATTAATTGATCCCTTTTTCCTTGTTTGGAAATTGATTGATTTCTTACTTATTTAAATACGGTAAAATAATATTATTTTGGCTCTTCTCTATTTAAGGAAAATATTATTATTCTTCCTATTTGTTATTTTTTACTTAATTATATTCGGTAATAAAATATTTTAAAATTTTTGTGATTGGCTCTCCTTTAAAATAAGGAAATTGTGATTTAATTGATTCCTTGATTTATTTTATTTTCCTTATTGTGCTCCCCCTCATTTGCTATATAAATAGGACCCCCTCCCTCATTATCATGGACACTCACTCTTGTTATAAGTTCACTCATTCTCTCATTGCTCATACACACTCATCATTCACTCATCATTCACTCATTCCCTCTCATCACAAGTTCTCTAACTCTCAACAATCTCACATCTTGATTTTTACTCACTTTTCTCTCAAATTCTCATTCACTCTCTCATTATCTCATTGCTCTCTCTCTTAAAATACTAAATATTACTCCACATTCCTGAAAAGAAGTAAGAACTTTAGTAAAACTTTGTATCGTTCTTTAGAGTATTGTTGTGTTGCGGTTGTAGATTGAAACCTTGCTAGATACTTCATTGCTGATAAAACTTTTCTGCGTAATTGGTTAGTCTTCTTTACTATTTTAAAGCTTGTTTTGCATAATTATCATTGTTGTGTGTTCGAAACAACAAGGAAGCATCCAAGTTAGTTTCATTATCTTTTACGAGTAATAATATAATCATGTTTGTTCTTTATCTTTTCTTGTGTGTTATTTACATATATATGAGAGTAATTGGTTATTATTTGATGTTACAATTATTTCTCCATTGTATATGTATTACATTACCTCTTCTAGCAGGTTTTGAACTTAGAGTTCAAGATGTCGAAGATTGGCCTAGAAGAAAATTTCGAACGAAGCTATTTATTTTAATATGTATACTTGGTTCATATTTTGTAATATTTGTAAAACTCGCTAACCATATATATGATATATTTTGGGGATCGCCTAAGGGGAGGGGGAATCATATGCTAATTTGCAAACTTATTTGTGTTAGAAAGCATGCCTATAAGATTTTAATTTGTTTGAAAAAATGACCTTAGATTTGACTAAAAAAGAATAAATAAAAATAAAATATCTTGCTTGATCACTTGGCTAATCTTGTCTAATTAAATGATTGAAACTAATTCTATTTTAATATTATTTAATTGAGTTATGACTATAGATCTCTCCTTGATTTGCTAGAATTCGTGTCCATGTTTTAATATGTCTATAGGATTTTACATCACTTGGAAATAATTTTAAAAAAAATAAAAAGCATGCCTAGTTGTTGACTCAATGTCTTGATTTTTCGTTATTATTTAAATGAGTATGTCTAAAAAAAAAAAAGAGTAATAATAATATGTTTTGTCATTTGCTCTCTATCCTAAAAATTTATTTTATTCAACTAATAAAATGACTGCCTAAGAAATTTTGCTGTATTAATCATAATTTGATTTCTAATTGTTGTTGTAATTATCTTTAAGCTTAAAAATGTATTTTTTGGCATTAGTAATTGATATTTAAATTTGTCACTGTTTTAAAAATAATTTTCTGTATTAATAATAGATCTGTCACTAAAAAGTATTTTTTTGTACTAGTAATAAATATATTGTTGTCCTTAAAACAATTTTATGCCTAAAGCAAATAAAGTCTAAAATATTTTTCTGCCTTAAACAAATAAAGTCTTTTGTTATAAATGGTATTTGCTGCCTTAATAATTAAATTTACTACTATTTAAAATATATACGCATGTGGGATCACTATCTTTGCTACTTGAAAGTCAAGAGATAAAAACTTTTTATTAATTTCTGCTTTATTTAAGTTAGTTCAACATTAAAATCTATATCCATGTTATAATTTTTGCCCTCATAATTAATTTTTTGTTATTATAACTTTGTATGCTCACACACTTAGCATGAAATCTTTCACAATTATGTGTTGTTGCAAGCATGCCTAATTGATTTTTAGAGGCCAAATTGAGACTTGTGTTGCTAAAATGACCGTCCTGTTTGCCTTGTTTGTTTGATTTGTTGTCTAGGAGGGCCTTATATTTTATTTTGTCTAAACCCACCCTTTAAGAGTCCAATGCCTCTTGGACAATCAAGTTGGGACGACTAGGCACCTTTTAGGTACGAAATGCATGCGGTGGTTGGGTAGGGGTAGTTGGCCCTATGGAGATGATGACATCGACTCAGGCTTGAAAGACAAACATTGGTTTTGTCTGTCCCTATACGGCAGCCTATCGGAAAAAATAAAAGAAAAGTCGAGTGCTGATCCAAAAAGTCTCCTAGAGTCTCCCTTTCCCTTTATTCCTTTATTTGTTTGTCTAATTTTATTTATTTGGGGTAGCTTAAAATAAAACAATAAATTTTGTTTGCTTATTTGTTTGTACCCTTTCTATCTACTCGCTTATCTCTTATTTAACTGCTTAATATATATATAGTGTTGTCACTTAGACTCGTATGTTTAAATATTAATTAAAATAATAATATAAGCTATTTGTTTGACTTGTTATATCACATAGTCTAGCATGTTAAATTAGATAAAATTTATCTTAATCGTTTAATATTGCTATCACCTAAACCTTCCATGTTTAAATTAATAATTATTTGTCATCACTTAGCAAGCATGCTAGTTAATTAAATAAATAAATAAAGTGACCTTAATTGCTACTTGTAACCCCCACATAAATTGCATGAGATACAGCCGGGATCCACATTTGTGGACCTTGAGGGATGCCTAACACCTTCCCCTCGAGGTAATTTGAACCCTTACCCTGATCTCTGGCTCGTTGACCTTAGCTAGACTTAGTTAGGTTAGATAGGTGCCCTAACGCGCCTTAATTCGTTAGGTGGCGACTCCAAAAGCTCCAAATCCCAAAAGAGTTGTTAGGTTGCGATAAAACCCGTTTTCGCGAGAAAATGGGGCGCGACAGAATGGCGACTCCGCTGGGGATATTAGGTTCTTACCATTACGTGTTTTATGCTTGTTTATGTGGGGTTTACTTTATTTGGTTATTTCATTATTTGTTAGGTGCCTACCATGTTTAGCTTATTTTATTGCCTTATCTATTGTCTTCTTTCCATGTTTCACCCCTTCCCTCTTCCATATTTGATTGTTACCATGTTTTATCTTTACCCTTTCCCCTTATTTGTTTCCTTACATGTTTTACCCTCCTTCCTTATTTGCATAATATTTAATATGTATATATGTTTGTTTCCCTTACATATTTATGCTTATTTATTTATTTATTTATCGCTTTATAAACTGCCTATATGCTACTGCTTTCAAATCTAAATGCTAAATGTTTACCGCTTTGATAACTGACATTCCGCTCATACTTCCCCCAATTGGGACCCTCTTCCTCTTTTTTATTTTGTTCTCGTGATGTTGTGCCTTTGCACCTCTCACAACTACTCCAATTCACTTCAAATACCCATTATAGAGAGTCGGCATATGCGTGGACGTAACGGATAGTTTTACTACCGTGAAACCACGAGCCTCTCGCATAGAATCCCTTTCAAGTCCGTGTCAAGCCAACTCTTAAAAGTCCTAGTTAGGTCATAATGTTGCATAAACCCTAGGTGGTTTGACCCTTGGTGTCAATTCACATAATTAGATATCCACCCTGTTGTCTAAAGGGCCCCAACACCCTTTAGACAAATTGCATACTTATGTGTCAACGTGATCATAATAATTAAATCAAGCCAACTTTGCCAAAATGGAGTTTAGAAGTCGTTTGTTATTTTGTTTGCAGAGCCATGGCTTACCCTCATTTTCCCAACACGCAAATGGTGGTCAAAGTTAATCCCACTTTGAAGATTTGGTGGGAAGATATTTAGAAAAATCGAGAGTTAGAAGCAAATGAACTGTTAGGCGGACTTACCGCTTTGATCTCCATAGAGTCAGATCGTCATTTAATCAAGGCATTGTTGAAATTCTGGGACACTGAGAGATTAGTCTTCAAATTCAAAGACTTTGAGCTAACCCCTACAATTGAAGAGGTTGGAGGATTCCTGGGCCTCGCATACAAAGAACGAGAAATGATTGTACCACACAAACCAAGTCCAAGATCCTTTTTGAAGCAAATGGGCATGTGTCATAATCCAAGTCTACTTTGCCTGAAAGAGGGTTGAATTTCTTTAGAGTTCTTGTACTCACGCTTTGGAGATGAGGAAGGTCATCAAAATTTTCACAGAGAATTTGCTTGCTCTTCTGCAAAATGGGAAAAATACCGTCTTAATGCATTCGCCGTTGCCCTATTAGGCTCATTGGTTTTCCCTAGAGAAAGGGGAAAGATCCACACTAGTTTGTGTTATGTGGTTCGTATGTTGGCTCGAGGTGGGAAGACCTTGGTCCCCATGATACTTGCGGAAATTCTAAGAGCTTTGACTGCGTGTACCAAGGGCAAGAGATACTTTGAGGGATGTAACTTTCTGCTGCAACTTTGGGCCATCGAACATTTCTACCAAAGAGCTAATAAAGTAGACATTGTTAGAGGGACCATGGGGAACAAAATTATCAACCATCGCTTAAGGATGACATATTTTATTTCCCCTGTAGGAACGGAGGACTGGTTCACATACTTAAAGGAGCGTTCAGCCATTGAAATCCAATGGAAGTATTATTGGTTAAAGCCACGACGTGCTATCATAAGAGGGAATGAACTTTACTTCATCGAGCTTATCGGTTTGAACGGTGTGCAACCGTACGCACCACTTTGAGTCCTTCGACAATTCGGACAGATCCAAATGATACCTCTGCGATCCCACATGGGCCACTATGGATATGACTTTGGGCCAGAAATACCGCAAGTGAACACTATACTGCGAAGATGGGAAAATGTGGTAACCATCGATGTTCAAGAACACCTACCCTTCTGCACACCTGAATATTACGTATGGCTTCTAGAGGACGCAGAGCATAGAGACTTGAGTGAAGGAGGTCTTCCTGGTTTTGGCGATGAAAAGGAGAGAAGATGGGCTCGCAACCTTCTCAACACCGATTATGATATCACCCCAGAAATGAAGAAGCAGATTGTGCCTAACATTGGAGAGCAACATAACTGAAGTTTTCTTTTTCTTTATTCCCATATGTTATCCCTAGCCCTTTAGTTATTTCTATATTAATGTAATAAATTGAATTTATTTCAATATAATAAAGGTCGTTTCATTATCTAACTCTAAACTCCAATTGGCAAATAAGGCTTGAATTAATTATTATGCATCACTTATGTGTCGTTTAGGCCTACCTCTGGCTCAACGAGGTCCCGTGCATTTAGGGCGTTTATCTCAAACAACGTGTTGACATTATGTTATTATCCTAACCCCTAACATCTTTTTCTGTTGATTCTATTGTTTTTCCCATTTCCCAAGGTTGATCTGTCCTTCATCCTGGCGCATACGCGATCAAAAGGGACCCCCCCTTCTCCTTCCTCTCAAAGAGCAAGCTCCAAAGATAAAGGTAAAATGGTTGACGACAACAGCACCAATGAAAGGGTAGAAGCTTCTGAGGGGGGACAACTTCCAAATGATCTTGTCCTAAGACTTGAACGCAAGATTCTAGAGTTGGAAGAGGAAGTAGCACACATGCGCGATTTGGCCAAGCTGTCTATTTCTCTCGGAACCCAATTTGGAGAAAACATAGACAATTTTCCTCACACTAACCAAACAACCATGCCAAACAACCCTCCAATCAATATATCCAGACCTGAACCCACTCACCCAAATACCTTTCCATCACCTCATGCCCAAAAAACCCAAGTTCCGTTCCATCATTATTACCAACAAACCAAGCCAACCCTCCCAGAAACAATCCCAAATGCAAATACTCCGTATACTCATGGAAATAACAACCTCAACCCAATATATGTGGAAACCGCTCCTGTGACCCATGACCTCCATGAATCAGAGTTCCACCAAAAGGACATTCTGATAAAAAACCTGACCGAGAGATTAGATAGCTTGACCAACAGAGTACAACATGTTGAAGGAAACAAGAAGTTAGGAGGACTGAGCTACGAGGATCTGTGCATGCACCCTGATGTAGAATTTCCTGAAGGATACAAGCTTCCAAAGTTTGAGATGTTCAATGGCATTGGGGATCCCAAAGCCCACCTACGAATGTACTGTGACAAACTTGTAGGGGTGGGAAGAGACGAGAGGATACTCATGAAGCTGTTTATGAGGAGTCTTACTGGGGAGGCCCTAGCATGGTATATTGAGCAAGACTCGCGGAAATGGGTCGAGTGGGTGGATATGGCAACAGATTTCATGAACAGGTTCGGTTTTAATATAGAAAATGCACCTAATTGGTTTTACATTCAGAACTTGAAGAAGAAACCCAGTGAATCCTTCAGAGACTACGCTATAAGATGGAGGTCTGAAGCGGCCAGAGCCAGACCCCCTATGGAGGAATATCAGATGAAAGACTACTTCATCCGTGCCCAAGAGCCACAATACTATGACCGAATGATGCTGGTGGCTGAAAAAAGTTTCGCTGAAATCATCAAATTAGGTGAAAGAATTGAGGAAGGAATAAAGAATGGGACTATCATCAACTTGGAAGCTTTGCAAGCAACCAACAAAGCTCTGCAATCTGGCGGAATGACAGAAAATCGAAAGAAAACAGGCTCTGTAATGATGGCTCATGGAACCAAAAACCCTTTGAGGTATCAGGCAACAAACCCACCTCCATCCCCATATCCTCACACTTCATACCCTCAACATCCCTCAACTCCACTCCCTATATCTCCCCAACCCATGCCAATATATTACCAAAACACTCCTCCTCAATATCCGCATGCCTCATATCCTGTCTATAATGTCCAACCAACACACTTCCAAACTCCACCACCCACTCAGTCACCAAACTACCGAAACAGACCTCCCTATGAAAGAAGACCAGCAAAAAATTATACTCCCCTGGCCGAACCCATAACACAGCTTTATGAAAGACTGAAACAGGCTGGGTACGTCTCCCCAATTCCTGCATTACCTGTGGATGTTCGTGCAAAGTGGTACGACCCTAACAAGGTCTGTGCCTACCATTCTGGGATGAAGGGTCACACTACCGAAGTTTGCAGAGCTCTCAAGGATAAGGTTCAAATGTTGATTGATACAAAAGCCATTCAACTCAAGGATCCTACACCAAATGTTGCAAATAATCCTCTTCCTAACCACCAGGTCAACATGGTGGAAGTTGGTGATGTCTGGGATTGGGAAGAATCTATCTGGACACTCGAAACAGGAGAAGCCATGACTACCACCGCCCAAGCACCGTTGATAGTACAAGGACTTGCTCCATTTGAAGTAGAAGTTGCCGCGCCCAGACCACCGTTCACTGTCTATAGAGCATCTTCCCCGATACAATATGATTCACATGCTGTACCTTGGGATTACAACAAAAGAAAAACGAAAGTGGAAGAGACAGATGTGGCAACAGGGGTCACCAGATCTGGAAGAATTTACACTTCTGAAAATTTAGTTCATGGAGGCTCTAGCAAATCCAAAGCACCAGTCGTAGAGCTTGAAGATCAGTGTATCTGGAAAAAGGTTCAGGCTAAAGAGTACTCTGTCATTGAGCAGCTGAATAAAACCCCGTCACAAATATCAATCCTGGCGTTACTGCAATCTTCCGAAACCCATCGAAACGCCCTTATGAGGATCCTTGGTGAAGCTTATGTCCCATGTAACATCACTCATGGAGAAGTAGCCCAAATGGTAGGGCAGGTCTTTGAGGCTTACAAAATATCTTTTCACAAAGATGAGTTGCCACTCGAAGGAACAACCCACAATAAAGCTCTGTACATTTTGGTTCAGTATCAGGATAAGGTTATAACCAAAGCATTAGTTGATGCAGGCTCAGGTTTGAACATTTGCCCTCTGAGCACATTGACAAGGCTGGGCGTGGATAGTGCAAAAATTCAAACATGGAAGATGAATGTGAGGGCATTTGACGGCTCTCAAAGGGGCACTATTGGGGAAATAACCTTGGACATGCTCATTGGTCCTGCCATTTTCCCAATAGCTTTCCAAGTCTTGGACATTCCCTCGTCATATAACTTATTGTTGGGACGTCCATGGATTCATATGGCTGGAGCAGTCCCATCTACTCTGCACCAATGCTTGAAGTTCAAATGGGATTACGAAGAGGTGGTAGTCCATGGAGAAAAAGGGCATCCTGTATACGCGATCGAAGGAAGAGAACATATGGATGGTGAAATGTACCATACAGTGGAACTTATTGGTAATATTGAATTACAGCCTTGGTTTAGCCAAAAGATCATAGATATGATGGCCTGGTTCGGTTTCGAGCTTGGGAAGGGTTTGGGAGCTGAATTGCAAGGGATAGTTGAACCCATAAAACTTGTTCAGCATTCCACCACTTTTGGCTTGGGATACAAGTACACTACCGAAGAATGGATCGATTGGCAACCACCCAAAGATGGGTACTATTATTCATTGAAGAAATCCATACCACCATTGCATCAATCATTTCGATCAGCAGGTTTCATGGGAGGCATTATTGATGAGATCTCAGATGACTTGAAGGGATTGTTATTGACCAAAGAAGAGGGGAAAGTTTGCAACGTCGTGATCAATGAGGAGGAGAAAGGGGGACCTAGCGGAAGCAAAGAGGCAAAGATCAGCGTCAGCAACTGGACCTCGACTCCATCCAGACCTCGTCGGGCATCTGGGTAGCCTTGGAAGATGTTTTCTATCAAGTTTTCTTTTTTTTTCAATAAAAGGAGTTTTCAATAAATACTTTTAAATTCCCATCCCCTGTATTGTTTTCAAATGATGATCTTATGCTACTTTCAAAATTTTATCAATAAAGTTCTTTTCCTCATTCATTTTTTATTTAATTGTGCGTCATTTTTTTTTTCTCTCACCAGCAAATTTCGCTATAAAAATGTTGAATCTGAGACTATGGCATACAATGAGACTGCTCAACTTAACATTAATGACTTAGAAGAAGTCGAAGACAATGAGGTCCCCAAGGAGCTAATCAGAAAGATTGAAGAATTTGAGGAAAAGCCCAATCCAAACTTGGTGGAGACAGAAGTGGTGAACTTGGGAAATCTAGAGGTGATACAAGAAACCCGAGTAAGCATCTATATGACAAAAGAGGAGAAGAAAGAGTATACCGAGTTTCTTATAGAGAATAAGGATATTTTCGCGTGGTCCTATGCAGACATGACAGGGTTAAGTACTTCAATCGTAGCCCATCGACTGCCTACTGATCCAGCGTGTCCTCCTGTAAAGCAAAAACTGAGAAAATACAAGCCTGAGTTGAGTCTGAAAATCAAAGAAGAAGTATCAAAGCAATTAGATGCTGGGATCCTCCAAGTAACAGAATACCCAACTTGGCTCGCAAATGTCGTTCCAGTGCCCAAGAAAGACGGCAAGGTCAGAGTCTGTGTGGATTATCGGGATCTCAATAAGGCTAGCCCTAAGGATAACTTTCCATTACCAAACATACACCTACTGATTGACAATTGTGCTAAGCATGAAACACAATCATTTGTGGATTGTTTTGCCGGTTATCATCAAATTGAGATGCACAAAGACGACGCTGAGAAAACTGCCTTCATCACGCCATGGGGGGTTTATAACTACAAGGTGATGCCTTTTGGATTAAAGAACGCTGGGGCTACATACATGAGGGCCATGACCACTTTGTTTCATGACATGATCCACAAGGAGATTGAAGTTTATGTGGATGACGTCATCATCAAATCAAAGGAAAGTTCAAATCATCTGGACGACTTACGAAAATTCTTTGCTAGGCTGCGCAAATACAATCTGAAACTGAATCTAGCAAAATGTGTCTTTGGCGTTCCTGCTGGAAAGCTTTTAGGTTTCATTGTCAGTCGTCGAGGTATAGAATTGGATCCATCGAAGATCAAAGCCATTCGTGACCTTCCCCCGCCCAGGAACAAGAAGGAGGTAATGAGCTTCTTAGGACGACTTAACTACATTAGTCGCTTCATAGCTCAGTCTACCGTCATTTGTGAGCCTATCTTCAAGCTGCTAAAAAAGGATGCTGTGGTGAAATGGACAAATGAATGTCAACAAGCATTTGACAAGATCAAAGACTATCTATCAAATCCTCCTGTGCTGGTTCCACCAGAGTCTGGTAGACCATTATTGTTGTACATTTCAGTAGTGGATAATGCTTTTAGTTGCATCTTGGGACAACATGATGAAACAGGAAGGAAGGAGCAGGCCATATATTACATGAGCAAGAAGTTCACATCATGCGAAGCTCGGTACTCTCTATTGGAGCGCACCTGTTGTGCTCTAACATGGGTTGCCCAGAAGTTGCGACATTACCTCTCATCGCACACTACCTATCTGATTTCAAGGATGGATCCTTTGAAGTATATCTTTCAAAAGCCCATGCCCACAGGTAAACTGGCAAAATGGCAGATATTGTTGAGCGAGTTTGACATAGTGTATGTCACACAAAAAGCAGTGAAAGCACAGGCATTAGCAGATCACATGGCGGAGAATCCAGTGGACGATGATTATAGGCCGTTAAAGACCTATTTTCCAGATGAAGAAGTGGCCTTTGTGGGGGAGGACATTACTGAAGAATATGATGGATGGAGAATGTTCTTTGATGGAGCTAAAAATTTGAACGGATCCGGCATCGGAGCTGTTTTGATCTCACCCACCGGGCAACATTATCCGGTATCAGCAAAACTTCGATTCCTTTGTTCAAATAATATGGCCGAATACGAAGCTTGCATACTGGGGCTCCGACGGGCGCTTGACTTGGATGTCCAAGAAATGCTCATAATAGGGGACTCAGACCTATTGATTCATCAGGTTCGAGGCGATTGGGCAACAAAAAATCGAAAGCTGTTACCGTATTTAGAGTGCGTGACAGGCTATGTAAAAGGTTTGTCAAAACAGAATTCAAGCATGTACCAAGGATCCAAAATGAATTCGTAGACGCCTTAGCCACTCTGTCTTCCATGATTCGACACCCTGATCATAATTACATTGATCCTATTCACATTCACATATATGAACAACCAGCCTACTGTTTCCATGTTGAGGAAGAGCCTGACGGAAAGCCCTGGTACAATGACATTAGAGAATATTTGAAGAGTGGAGAATATACAAAAGACGCAACAAGTGTACAAAAGCGTACAATTCGGAGGTTAGCAACCCAATTCTTTTTAAGTGGAGAAATCCTCTATAGGAGAACCCCTGATTTGGGGCTACTAAGATGTGTCGAGGCAAGAGACGCTTGCAAGTTGGTCGAAGAGATACATGCAGGCACATGTGGCCCTCACATGAATGGTTTCACACTAGCAAAGAAGATTCTGAGAGAGGGATATTATTGGCTAACTATGGAAACAGACTGCATTCGCTACGTCCAGAAATGTCACCAATGTCAGACTCACGCAGATATGATTCGAGTCCCCCCCAATGAACTTCATGTCACTAGCTCACCTTGGCCATTCGCAGCATGGGGCATGGATGTCATTGGTCCAATCGAGCCAGTAGCATCCAACGGACACAGATTCATTCTTGTCGCAATTGATTATTTCACCAAGTGGGTTGAGGCCACCTCTCACAAATCGGTGACAAAGAAAGTTGTGGATGACTTTGTCAAAAATAACATTATTTGTAGGTTCGGAATTCCCGAGTCGATCATCACCGACAACGGCACCAACCTAAATAGTGATTTGATGAGATCAATGTGTGAGAAGTTCAAGATCAATCATCAAAATTCTACAGCATACAGGCCCCAAATGAACGGAGCTGTTGAGGCAGCAAACAAAAACATCAAAAGGATACTGCGCAAGATGATTGATAACCACAAACACTGGCACGAGAAGCTACCTTTCGCATTGTTGGGGTATCGTACCACAATCAGAACTTCTACTGGGGCCACTCCCTACCTCTTAGTATACGGTACCGAAGCTGTGATACCCGCCGAAGTAGAGATACCATCTCTAAGGATCATCCAAGAAGCAAAACTGAGTGACGCTAACTGGATACAAGGTCGGACAGAGAATCTGGCATTAATAGATGGAAGGAGAGTCAACGCCATTTGTCATGGTCAGCTCTATCAGAATAGAATGGCCAGAGCTTTCAACAAGAAGGTCAGACCCAGACATTTCTCACCTGGGCAACTAGTTTTGAAGCGGATTTTCCCAAATCAAGATGAAGCAAAGGGCAAATTCTTGCCAAACTGGCAAGGCCCGTACATAGTCTCTCGAGTACTGACAGGCGGGGCCCTCATACTTGCAGAAATGGATGGAGAAGTCTGGCCAAAACCTATCAACTCAGATTCTGTGAAGAAGTATTACATCTAAAGATTGTTTCATGCTCTTTGTAATTTGGAACTACGTCAGACCTGATTCCCGTCTAAGAGGGGATACGTAGGCGCTCCTATAGGGGTTCGGTCTTATCATAATAAAACCTTCATTTTCCCTTTATTTGGCAACTAGGGCAGAATTTTTGAGAGGTTCTCAAAAATTCCATCAAAAGTTTTTCTTCTCGCACATTTCGATACTGGGGCAGAATTTTGAGGGGACCTCAAAATTGCTAAATCAAGGCTGAGACAGAAGATTTCAAGAGGATCTCAAAAATTCACAAACAGTCACCTTTGCAACGAAGATCAGAATAATAGATCTACTATTGAATAGATGGTGTAAAGTCTCAACCTATGCCATGGTCAAGGATTCGACATCACCTTTTCTTTTTACAAAATGACAATTTCAAATTCTTTCAAAAATTCCTCTCCCTTTTACGGAAAAAAAAAAAAAAAAAGATGCCCGAGGAGGTAGGGGATGGCGAGTCAAAGGAGCACGCTGTGTCAAATCATGGATACAGATCAACCTTCCCCCCCTTTTAAACTAACTATTTTTCCTTGAATGCAGAGAATACAGGTACATATACAAAGACAATTTCAACAATCAATATACTACTTTTGAGCCTGACCAAACGACACTCAACCCTTCCAACAAGGCGGATGTCCAAGCTACTACATACCTTCAATCAACTATTGTGCTGGTGAACTACATTCTGCCTGATATTGCATCATTGCATATGCTCGATATTGCATAGAGCCCGAGGAATTGCATCATTGCATGTGCTCGATATTGCATGTGCCCGAAGAAATGCATCATTGAACGTGCCCGATATTACATTGTGCCCGAAGAAACGCATCATTGCATGTGCCCACCATTGCATGTGCCCGAAGAAATGCACCATTGCATGTGCTCGATATTGCATAGAGCCCGAAGAATTGCATCATTGAACGTGCCCGATATTACATTGTGCCCGAAAAATGCATCATTGCATGTGCCCTATAATGCATGTGCCCGAAGAAATGCATTATTGCATTTTGCCCGAGACTGCATTGTGCCCGAAGTTTGCATAATCTCAAGATTGCATCGTGCTCGAAGTTCGCATGTGCCCGAATCAAATCACAAGTATCAACAAAAGCAGATACGCTCTCTTTACTCATTACTTATATTCCGAAGGCGTCATCCTCCAAAGGCACCATCTTTCATGGCCTGCGGATTTCATGTCATGGCCTGAGGACTTATTTTACGCTTATCATGTTCCTAAGGCATCATAGTCTAAAGGCATCATCCTCATGGCCTGCAGACATCATATCATGGCCTAAGGATTTAATTACTGTCTATCATGATCCGAAGGTGTCATAGTCTAAGGGCATCATCTTCATGGCCCACAGACAACATTTTCATGACCTAAGGATACATTTTGCGTATCATGGCCCTAGACATCATAGCCTAAGATGTCATTTTTCATAGTCTTAAGGCAAACATTCATGGTCGATATGGGAAATTGCATCATGTTTACATTTACCGCTTATTTTGATACATCTGCTCTAATCACTCTATTTGAGTCATATTACAAGTTACAGATGTGCAGATTACAGATAAAACTGATTCTCTCTGAGCATCCGTCTCCATGCTTACAACGAAGGCTCCAACAAATTCTTGGCTACTCGCATCATCGTTTCGCTACCCAGCTACCGTTCAGGCAACTATGAAGATATTATTGGATTCAACTCACTGCTATGACCTACTGTTTCTACATTTAGGCTCGTCCGCCTTACAATGCGACATTAAGGCCCGTCTACCTCAAAATGACATTTAAGGCCCCGTCTGCCTCAATACGATATTAAGGCTCGTCTGCCTCAAAACGACATTTAGGCCCGTCCACCTTAAAGCGACATATAGGCTCGTCCGCCTTACAATAGGACATTTAGGCTCGTTCGCCTTAAAACGACATTTAAGGCTCGTCTGCCTCAAAACGACATTTAGGCTTGTCCGCCTTAAAAAGACATTTAGGCTCGTCCGCCTTACAATACGACATTAAGGCTCGTCTGCCTCAAAACGACATTTAGGCCCGTCCACCTTAATACGACATTTAGGCCCGTCTGCCTTGAAACGACATTTAGGCTCGTCGACCTTAAAACGACATTTAGGCTCGTCGACCTTAAAACAACATTTAGGCTTGTCCGCTTTATAATACATTTAGGCTCGTCTGCCTTAAAACGACGTTTAGGTTTGTCCGCCTTACAAAGGATGCTTAGCTTTTTGATTTTGCAGGTGTGATCGATCTTTCTTCTCGTCTCTCTATCATGCCCTTCTCGCCCCTCTGCCTCGCTCTTCTCGCTACTCTAATCTTATCCATTCAGGCCTATATCGTGCCCTCCGAATACCTTAGCGCTCTTTCAACTTTCAAGAGTTTCATTTGCTTTTGAATCCAGAACTACACACGACCTGATTCTCGTATAGCCAGAGATATGTAGGCGGCTTAATACCAAAGCCTCGGTCGTACCCTTCTTCAACTCGACATCGTTTCATTTGATCCCACCGGCATCTCTCATCGGTCGGACAAAATCGGCTACTAAGTCAACGTTGGTTGCTCAACAATTCATTCTTCATTCCCAATCAACCAAGGGGCAGCTGTTGACACCCGATTTTGACCGACCTTTAACCATTTTTAGGATTATATTCGATTAAATACGTATTTTAAAATTTATTTAAAGTTTAGAATTTTAATCGATTTTCCTTGAAAATTATATATTTTAATATATTCACTTAATAAAATTATTGTAAATATTATTAAAATATTTTAAAATCATTAATGAATTTCAAATGTTTTAAAATTTAAGTGATTTTCAACTATATAAAAAATATTTTAAGATATGTAGTATTTTAATTAAATAGTAATTCCTAAATTTTCCTTAAAATTATTTAAATCTTAACCCATTCTATTCTAATTTCTTTCAATTCTAGCCACTCCAATTCAAATCTTATTTCAAGCATAGTCACCCTTTCATTTCAATTCTAGCCGATTTTATTACAATTTTAGCCATTTGTTATCCAATCCAATTTAATTTTAAGACATCATCTTTTAATCTCATCCATCCTTTAATTAATTAAATCCAAAATCAAATTCTAATCCTCCATCTCTATCTAATCTAACGATTGAGATCAACTTTTCCTATCTCTTTAACACTAATAGAAAAACCCAAAATTTTCATCTCCTTCCTCTCTCTAAAAACAGATCAACCGCCCCTCTCCTCTTCCCCTCCGTTTTCCCCCTGTCCTCCCCTTCTTCTTCTCCTTGTCTGTTTTGCAGGAACAACATCAGCTGCCGGCGAAGACCAAGCGCAGCAGCTTGCTGGAGAGGACCAGGCGCCGCCGCCCCTCTCTCTTCTGTTTTTCTCTTTTTGCTCTTCTCCCTGCAGGTACCAGCAGGCTCCATCAGCGAACTCCGGTCAGCGACCCCCAGCGACCAGCAGCAGCTCGAGAAACAGAAGCCGCTGGCGAAGGCAGCAACCACAGCGCAGGCAACCACCAGCAGTCGGCGAGAATGGAGGGCGTACTCCGGCAATCATTTCGTAGATAAATGACGGATCTGTAACAGATCCGTCCAGGTTATTCTCTTGCCCAATTCAATTTCTCAATTTATGATCTATTATTTGCTTGCAGTTTGTCAAATTTGTTTACTGCCATAAAATATTATTTAAGCATTATCTGTGATGTATCAAAATTCTTAATTAGCTTTATTCATAGTCAAAATCTAAATATTATTTAAGCATGTTCTATCTGTGATGTATCTCAAAATTCTTAATTAGCTTTATTCATTGTCAAAATCTCCGCCTAGAATTTCATCTTTCTGTTACTATGTATGTTCGAATATGTTCTAGTCTCTGTGAATGGATATTGGCGAAGTTGTTAATCATGCTATTTGAATTTCCTGCCTGCAAAATATACTATTTTTCCTCTATCATATAGTTGCATGCTCCTCCTTAATATTGGCTTATCACCCTTAATTAGTAGAATTTGCTTGTTTCATAGCAATCTTATAAGTTTAAAATTGATAAATCAATTTGATTGTGGTGTTATACATTGTTCTGACAATTCTTTTTGCCTAATTAGAGTTAAATTGATATATAAAATATATCTTCCCCTTAAATAAATCACTTCACCTTGTTTGATTGTGCTAGTGCTTCTTTTGAACCGATTGTTTGCCATATCTAGAATTTGAAACAGACTCTTAATATGCCAATTAAGTTTTTCAGCTGATTTGGTTCCATCTTGTTAAGGAAAACAAATCATCCGGGTTTGTTTTGATTTTTTTTTTTTTTTCATGGGTTTTGCTTATTTGTCTCCTCTTTGCTTAATTAGAGTTGTGACAATTTTCTTTATTTGTTTATATGTGGCCGATTTTGTCTATCCTAATTAAAATGTGACATATTTCTTACTTGTTTATATTTGATGATAGAATATTAAAATAATTCTGATTTTGGCTCCTTTAAATTAAAGAAGACAATATTAATTGATCCCTTTTTCCTTGTTTGGAAATTGATTGATTTCTTACTTATTTAAATACGGTAAAATAATATTATTTTGGCTCTTCTCTATTTAAGGAAAATATTATTATTCTTCCTATTTGTTATTTTTTACTTAATTATATTCGGTAATAAAATATTTTAAAATTTTTGTGATTGGCTCTCCTTTAAAATAAGGAAATTGTGATTTAATTGATTCCTTGATTTATTTTATTTTCCTTATTGTGCTCCCCCTCATTTGCTATATAAATAGGACCCCCTCCCTCATTATCATGGACACTCACTCTTGTTATAAGTTCACTCATTCTCTCATTGCTCATACACACTCATCATTCACTCATCATTCACTCATTCCCTCTCATCACAAGTTCTCTAACTCTCAACAATCTCACATCTTGATTTTTACTCACTTTTCTCTCAAATTCTCATTCACTCTCTCATTATCTCATTGCTCTCTCTCTTAAAATACTAAATATTACTCCACATTCCTGAAAAGAAGTAAGAACTTTAGTAAAACTTTGCATCGTTCTTTAGAGTATTGTTGTGTTGCGGTTGTAGATTGAAACCTTGCTAGATACTTCATTGCTGATAAAACTTTTTTGCGTAATTGGTTAGTCTTCTTTACTATTTTAAAGCTTGTTTTGCATAATTATCATTGTTGTGTGTTCGAAACAACAAGGAAGCATCCAAGTTAGTTTCATTATCTTTTACGAGTAATAATATAATCATGTTTGTTCTTTATCTTTTCTTGTGTGTTATTTACATATATATGAGAGTAATTGGTTATTATTTGATGTTACAATTATTTCTCCATTGTATATGTATTACATTACCTCTTCTAGCAGGTTTTGAACTTAGAGTTCAAGATGTCGAAGATTGGCCTAGAAGAAAATTTCGAACGAAGCTATTTATTTTAATATGTATACTTGGTTCATATTTTGTAATATTTGTAAAACTCGCTAACCATATATATGATATATTTTGGGGATCGCCTAAGGGGAGGGGGAATCATATGCTAATTTGCAAACTTATTTGTGTTAGAAAGCATGCCTATAAGATTTTAATTTGTTTGAAAAAATGACCTTAGATTTGACTAAAAAAGAATAAATAAAAATAAAATATCTTGCTTGATCACTTGGCTAATCTTGTCTAATTAAATGATTGAAACTAATTCTATTTTAATATTATTTAATTGAGTTATGACTATAGATCTCTCCTTGATTTGCTAGAATTCGTGTCCATGTTTTAATATGTCTATAGGATTTTACATCACTTGGAAATAATTTAAAAAAAAAATAAAAAGCATGCCTAGTTGTTGACTCAATGTCTTGATTTTTCGTTATTATTTAAATGAGTATGTCTAAAAAAAAAAAAGAGTAATAATAATATGTTTTGTCATTTGCTCTCTATCCTAAAAATTTATTTTATTCAACTAATAAAATGACTGCCTAAGAAATTTTGCTGTATTAATCATAATTTGATTTCTAATTGTTGTTGTAATTATCTTTAAGCTTAAAAATGTATTTTTTGGCATTAGTAATTGATATTTAAATTTGTCACTGTTTTAAAAATAATTTTCTGTATTAATAATAGATCTGTCACTAAAAAGTATTTTTTTGTACTAGTAATAAATATATTGTTGTCCTTAAAACAATTTTATGCCTAAAGCAAATAAAGTCTAAAATATTTTTCTGCCTTAAACAAATAAAGTCTTTTGTTATAAATGGTATTTGCTGCCTTAATAATTAAATTTACTACTATTTAAAATATATACGCATGTGGGATCACTATCTTTGCTACTTGAAAGTCAAGAGATAAAAACTTTTTATTAATTTCTGCTTTATTTAAGTTAGTTCAACATTAAAATCTATATCCATGTTATAATTTTTGCCCTCATAATTAATTTTTTGTTATTATAACTTTGTATGCTCACACACTTAGCATGAAATCTTTCACAATTATGTGTTGTTGCAAGCATGCCTAATTGATTTTTAGAGGCCAAATTGAGACTTGTGTTGCTAAAATGACCGTCCTGTTTGCCTTGTTTGTTTGATTTGTTGTCTAGGAGGGCCTTATATTTTATTTTGTCTAAACCCACCCTTTAAGAGTCCAATGCCTCTTGGACAATCAAGTTGGGACGACTAGGCACCTTTTAGGTACGAAATGCATGCGGTGGTTGGGTAGGGGTAGTTGGCCCTATGGAGATGATGACATCGACTCAGGCTTGAAAGACAAACATTGGTTTTGTCTGTCCCTATACGGCAGCCTATCGGAAAAAATAAAAGAAAAGTCGAGTGCTGATCCAAAAAGTCTCCTAGAGTCTCCCTTTCCCTTTATTCCTTTATTTGTTTGTCTAATTTTATTTATTTGGGGTAGCTTAAAATAAAACAATAAATTTTGTTTGCTTATTTGTTTGTACCCTTTCTATCTACTCGCTTATCTCTTATTTAACTGCTTAATATATATATAGTGTTGTCACTTAGACTCGTATGTTTAAATATTAATTAAAATAATAATATAAGCTATTTGTTTGACTTGTTATATCACATAGTCTAGCATGTTAAATTAGATAAAATTTATCTTAATCGTTTAATATTGCTATCACCTAAACCTTCCATGTTTAAATTAATAATTATTTGTCATCACTTAGCAAGCATGCTAGTTAATTAAATAAATAAATAAAGTGACCTTAATTGCTACTTGTAACCCCCACATAAATTGCATGAGATACAGCCGGGATCCACATTTGTGGACCTTGAGGGATGCCTAACACCTTCCCCTCGAGGTAATTTGAACCCTTACCCTGATCTCTGGCTCGTTGACCTTAGCTAGACTTAGTTAGGTTAGATAGGTGCCCTAACGCGCCTTAATTCGTTAGGTGGCGACTCCAAAAGCTCCAAATCCCAAAAGAGTTGTTAGGTTGCGATAAAACCCGTTTTCGCGAGAAAATGGGGCGCGACAGTTGGTTGTACATAATGGAATCTAGTACATGAAGCTGCTAGTTTTGATTAAAAGTTACTTGTTAGATAGGAAGCTTGTGAGAATGAAGCTTAAATTACACAGGCCGAATATGTACAGACAACTTCTCATTAGAAAGAGATGGAATATGTATAATTCCCTAAACATAGGAGTAGGGGTGATATGAGGATGCTATAGAGGAGTGGCATAGGTGGTTATGAGAGAGTGATTGCTAAAGTGTTTGCGGTAAGAAAATGTTATCAGCTCTTCAACGCTAACGAGTTATAATGGCGCTCCTGGGAACAATTTTGTGAAACTTTGTTACATAGAGAAGTCAATTTAGTATCGATTCAAGTTTTGATATTTAGTCTTGATTAAAAAAATAGATCATATGCATATTGCTAGTTGTTCTTATTTGCTATCTTGCATGGGAAAAGAGTCGGAGCACCCTCACTTATTTAAAAAAAAAAAAAAAGAGGAAATCTATTAGTATGGCCAGACCTATCTAGTTAAGCCCAAATCGGCTAACTCTAAGACGTTATGAATCATGATATAACTTTATAGGTACCTGGCATTTACATGTTATTAGAGTTCATATTTCATGATGCGTTCAAGAAGCACGATTTATTATTATTATTATTTTGATCTTCAAGGGGCATCAATCATTGAATGTGATATAACACAAGCTAGTAATGAAGGTAAAGTTGACCTCGTCCTCCTACTCTAAAAGATGATCTACTTTTTTTGAGGATTTTCTTTTTCTATCATTACTGTACTATTTATATTGACCTAGACGGAAGCCAAGTCCCAATAGCAGAACACCTATAAGAATTCTTAGGAGATTGGAGATAGTAGATGGGAAAATCAATTGTATGTGTTTTGAGGCGAGTAAGGAATATGAGCAGAACTATCCCACTGTAACTTAAAAGCTTAAGACAGTGTGTTTATCTTAGTACGTTAGAGTTGTTCTATAGGATATATCATAGCTTTCAAAGATGATTTTTTTTATATAATTATACATGCTGCATATTCTATAACTTATCTATTTGTATGTCATTTTCCCTTTGTGGATTGCCTTCTTATAGGTTACCTAACGTCATGGAATGCTTACATGCAAGTGTTATCCGCTTCAGATCACCCTTGTTTAATGATGTTTTCATAGGAACTTTCCCTTACATGTTATTTATTGCACTGGTTACTTCCCACATGCCACTTGTCCATATTGTATGAGTAATGCATGCTAAATTAATCATATGACCATTTCTATATATTTTACATACCTCATAGCCTACTTGCTTAAACGCTTAAACATTTTAGGCCTTATAGCTTTTCTGGCCATGTGTTATGTGCTCACTTGCTCATATTTCATATTTGTGCTCATTGACATGTTAGTCCACCTATCCACGCAATATAACGCACTTGCTCAATGTGATTGTGTTCCGTAGCTCATTTTCTGATATGTCTACATGTCATATCTACTACATGTCTTAGTTTATGTACTCATGCATCATGTGATCATCTAGCCCATTCCTACATTCCCTATAGTTCATTCGCTCACACGCTAACCTATAGGTCATATGCACGCATATACCATGTATTTCTATAGCTTAATTCACGTATACCTTGCGCGCTCCCTTTTGGGATAGTCTGCCTATGTGTCATGTCCAATGTGACTTATTCATCCGTATACTATGCCCTCTCTATGCTTATTGATTTGAGTTTTGAACAATTTGGGAAAATATTTCCTTGTATCAATATGCAGTGAAGACTTTGAACAGAAAAGGTTGGCCATATATGTAAATTTAATCAACCATAGATAAATAACTTAGCATAATACCCTATTCGCAGGAGCGGCATAAAACTTTAGATTTTATATTAACAGCTATGTGTTCTTAAAAGATTCACCTCTGAAAAGTGTCATGAAATAAAAGAGAAATTCGTATTGCCCCTATAGCCTATGATTCAATGTGTCCGTTCATATACAAAAATAAAATAAAATTGGGAGATACTCTATAGTTATTCTTAATTGTTAAGGCTCGGAAGCTAAGTTCAGAATGTGTAACCATGAGTGTTAGGGAAGGAATAGAATATAACACAACATACCTGGGAATAGAAGATGATAGAGAGATACTAAGTAACCCTCCTCATTTTAAACATCAATATAAGGATCTGAGATCCTGTGGTCCTCTTATATGATCATGAATCTTGCTAGAATTTGTTCATTGGATGTGTCATTTGTGTTTCTTGTGTTTAGGTATATTACAGTCTTATTTGTATGAGTACTACTTGTGTATTTTTAGTGAATTACATGGTAAAGAAGGGATTTAATTTTTTCATATTACTATTTCATGAACCATATCTATCGAGACGTCATGCTAGATTTGTCTATACATATTTTCGGTTAGTCTATGGATTCTGGATAGTCCTTCCTATTTACAATTGGGACTCTCGCAAATCTCTATATGAAATTCAGAGATTAATCGAACTACCAGGTGCACCTATCATTCGAGGACGAATGATCATAAGAGGGGGAGGATGTAACACCCCGTATTCTACGTGTACTAGTTCTATTTTAATAATGCTTATAAACTGCCTTGTGGTATAGTTATGGATTTGGTTTCCTATGCAATTAGTGGTAATATTTAAAGTGAACTGTCCAGAGATTTTGATGCGACCCTATTAAGTTGATGTTGATGGAAATATTTACACTTGAGATGACAAGGTGGTATTTGAGTCTAAAGTATAAAGTAGCATAGTGTATATAAGTTCTAAGTTATGTTAAAGTTATTAAAGTCTAGAAATTTAACAAAATATTGAGGTGCTTGCTTGACACTAAGCTAGTAAGTGACAAGTAGGTGCATCACCTACTTTGACTTATTGACCAGCCCAAAGGACCAAGTATGTGCATCACCTACTAAGACTCTTTGACTGTGTTATTGGGCCAAGTACACTACACCTATTTGCATTAATTTAGCCCAAGTTGAATGGAAGAATAAGGGGGAAATGGACAACCAAGGCCCAATCTTCTCAAGCCCACAAGAAATAATTTTAATGGAAAACTAGATGCATCACCTACTTAAAGGTGTGGCCCAAATTAAAGACACATGTTGGCTGCAAATGAAGAATGAGAAAGGTGGCAAAAGGGCAATGTTATTAAGTCCAAAAAAAGTCCTAATGAAAAGTCCAAGTGGGTGGGTCACCTACTTGGCATATTATGGCCCAAAATGAGTGATAAAGTCGTCCAAAGCAGGTCCCTTTAAAAGAGATTGATATCAACTTTTCCCAACCATTTTTACTTTGACAAAATATCTGATTACTAGAGCTTTCTCTCTTCTCTCTCTTAGATTCATACAACAGCCATTAAATACCATTAGGGTTCTTAAATAATAGGTATTTCAAGCTATTGGAAGGTATAATTTAAGACAAGTTAAGGAGGACAACCTTTACCTTGAAGAATCCAAGTCTTATCAAGTGGTAGTCATGTCCAGCAAGGTAAGCTACTGCAATTTTCTCCCTCTTGTGCTTGAGTTAATTAAGACACTTGGTATGTATTAGTGAGTTGGAAATTGTAACTCTTACATGGTGAATATTGGGGAGGATGTTCTGGTGATTAGTGCATGTTGGGACAGCTATGGAGGGGAGTCCTCTTTAAATTAAGTTATGAGCTTGTTTGAGCACTTTAAAAGTAAAGTTAGCTCTTCAAGTGTTGGTGATCAGAAACCACGATTCATATTGCTTCTATTACATTATTATGTTCAAAGATTGTTTTATGTATGTTATGATAAGGGATGTGACTGGATGTGCGGGGAAGTTATGGATAATATAAAGGACTTAAATATTGTAGGGAATTCTGGGGAGGACCTGATGCGAAGGTTGTACAGTATATATACGTGATTAAAGGGATAGGGAAGAAAAGAAATCACTCACTAGATAGATTGCAGCTTATTGCTTCGTTACTATTTGAGTGTGATCAAGTGGCTCAAATTGATTAATTAGCTGCTAATACTAGTCTTATGACTTATTTTATTGTAGTTAGTGATCAGAAGATAAGGAGCTTAAGTCATACGATTTGAATTGTATAGCAAGGTATGTAAGGCTATTTGATTTCCTATTTCTTTGGCATGAATCCGAAACTTGCATTACAAAAAGTAAGCTTTCTAAGTGCCCTTGGTAGTGACTGATCCATAGTTGCAGCTCCTACTCCCTATAGCATTGAAGTGGGTACTCTAATATGAGTTTGTTACTAAATGTGTGTGTGTTTACTCTACCAAGTGTTAGCATGCAAGGTTTAAACTTGTTTCATTGTCAAAGTACCCCTAGCACGTATTTCCCTCATATAAGTCAAAGTAATCCTAGATTACACATGGTACATATGTTTATAGGATGTATATACGATCTGCCCATATCTTGCCAATTTGCTTCAATTGTTTATAGATATGTCATCTTGTCAAATGTTCATATATTCCCTTTCTTTGTTATTAATCTCATTGTGTTAGACTGTAATGTTACCTCACATAATCACTACTTTCTCAATTGTATGTTTATGTGTACTTACTTGGAATATGTATCCGTCCTGAAGTTTAATCTGCTCACATTCCCCTCTTGGTTCCACATGCATGAACACCTTGTATTTGTATCATATAGAGTTCAAATCTCTTGGCTGAATGTTAAATTGTCTTCACTGGATGTGCTTCAATTTGATATGTCAAAATGCTTACCGAGTCATATAAGCTCCTAAGTACTACGTTCAATTCACATATCCTTTCCATGTCATTGTTATTATCATAAGTCCATATTCATATGTCTTCTACTACTGGTCCGTATTTCCAAATCAAAACAAGGATTATGACCACCAAAACAACAATCACAAACAAGTTATGAACATCAAAAAGAACAATCTCAAAAGAGTTATGATTATCTAAAGAACAATCCCACAAGAGTTATGAACTGATAAACAACAACCTCAAAGATGAAAGAATCTAAACGTAATCTGTATGATTATGGGTGGCAGCTCAGGGGCAAAAGCCTAGCATGGGCCGATCCCAATTGGTATGGAAGGGTGGCAGCTCAGGGGCGAAAGCCTAGCATGGGCCGATCCCAATTTGTGGAATTATGAGGACAGCATCCCAGGGGTTAAAATGCCTAGCATGGGTCATCCTCTTCTACCACTGATCAGCTGGTCATTTGTATCATATGTTGTATAAAGATTATAAAGTACAGAAAAGTAGAGAAAAGAATGTAACATGCACGATTACACAAGCATAAAGCAAAGGTGGTCTCTAATCCTTATCTATTGGTATTTGGTTTCACTTGAGCTCTCATATTAAATATGGTTGTATTATGCCTTACATATTCAGTACATTCTTTTGTACTGACATCCCTTATTGGGAACGCTGCATTTCATGCTGCAGGTGCAAGTACTCAACTAGTAGATCTTCCCAATAGAAGCACATTATACTCAGCGGATGTTGGTGAGCTCCAGGTTGATTCGGAGTTTTGCCGAGTCTTTACTATGTGTATTTTCATAGTGGTACCATCATGGATTCCAGTAGAGGCTTTGTAGACATTGTAAAGCTATCATCTGTATTCATAGTTTCACTTGTCACATATAGAGGTTTAGCTAGTCAAAATGTGTTGTATTTTAAGCTTCTCATCAGTAATCTGCATAGTAGTTTACTTTCTCATCATAGATTACTTGTAAAGCATGTGTTCTTGTCTGGCCCACAGTGAGCTGACACACTCTAAAGTTAGTGGTGTTCACTAATAGACCAACAGTTTTTTACAAACTAATGCATGAAAACTAGCCGGCATGTCGAACTTGAATGAGCCAAAGGAAATTTAAATTTCACTGCAATTTCATCATACAAGTAACAGGAAACACTATTAGTAAATGGAACTGACTAATCCCTACCTGTACATAATCATTTCTTTCCCTTTGGCTTTGGATTCTAGTATAAGAAGAATCACTTGGGGGTTGAACACACAAATGGTACCACCACATCTTTAGGATTGTTTCTTTGTTCCACACCTTTCAATGATATATGTTGGGTCTGTTTGGACCTATTTTGTTAGTGTTAAAAAAAGTACTTGACATTGTCTAGAGTGAGTAATTTAGAGTAGTTGTCTAGGTGAAAATTTTGATATTTGAAGGTTTCAGTTTCCAAGACAATGGTCTCTTGAGACATTTGTGGTGTTGAATCTTCTGTAGCCTTTTTTAATTTAATATATTCCTTTCTTGAGTCATTTCATTTTAGACTGTCTGATATTTGAGGTTTCTGTTCATTTTTTGTTCATTTTTTGCACATGTTACATCTGTTGACAATGTGCATTTTTTTTTCCTGATGTTGAGATTATCTCTAGTCAAACATATGCTTCATACGGTATTGTCCAGCAAATCATCTTTTACTATTTTGGTGATGAAATTATTGATTTATGTTTTAAAATTAATTTATTAGCCATTCGACATTCTGTTACTAATTAACCTGAAATTGTTCTTTTAACAGATGCAAAATTTTGAAGATCAAAGAATCCGATGCTGAAGAATTGTGGAGACAACTTAAAAGAATTATATATTTATTATTTTATTATTGGTGTAGGGACATTATTTGTACATATGCTACAATTTCTTTTTCTGAATTTCCATGATTTGATAGATGTCAAGCATTTATATTTTATAATATTATTTCAAACATGTATGTTATTTAGATCTTATGTAGAATATGTATATTATAAGAGATATCCTGTTGAATATATAAGTTTTCTAATAATTAAATTAATGTGATGTTTCCGTTCTTTTTTAACAATTAAATTTTATATCGATTTTTTGATTGTATGTATAGAGAAAATAAAATGATACTACTACTTTATTTGGAATTGCTGGACAAAAAAATATAATGGTATATGATGTATATATTTCAATAAGAAATTTGTGAAAGGAAACTTGGTCGTCAACAGTACTGTAATGGATGAAGGAATTTCAGCCGCTAAAAGTACTTATAATGATTGAAATTCGTTGATTTACTTTAAGGTTTTAACGACCAAAATGACCACTAACGGAAGAAAATTTTGTCATTGTAAAGTAACTGAAATGACCGGATTAATTGTTGTCGCTAAATTATATTTAACGGTTGGATATACAATCCGGTCGTTAACCTTTAATGACGGAGCTTTTAACGATTGGTGACGACCAATTTTTACCCGATCGTTATAGACCTTTAACGACTGGATTTGGACTTTTAGCGACCGAAATTCCTTTCGCTAAATGTCATTTTTCTTGTAGTGATACATACATGCATTATAATGAAGCAATAACAAACATATATCACACCCACATGAAATCATAACTATCATCTACCTCGAATCCAAGCTTGAATCCCCCAACGCACTTGAATCTTCCCTTTTCGATTATTTTCGCTTATTCTAGGTCTACAACAATTAATATACACGAGGATCATCAATTACAGGTCTAATTATTTGGATTATAACAAACCCAATAACCCTATACCAAACCCAAGATCATAATACCCAAATTAGGGGGTTTTCCACCATAATTCTTAGATCAAAACCCCCCCACCCCATCGATGATAACCCAAGAAAATTGGTTATACGAATTGAAAAATGGATTCGGGGAGCTAAAATCTTTCTTTTAGCCTAAAAAATGGTGAAAATTGTTAAGAACTCGTCTAGGGTTTCCTCCTTAGCCTTAATAAGACTGGGCAACGAAACGAGACGTACCGATACTGTTTCAATTCATCCCGATTCGGTTGCATACGGGATGGACGGGATATTCTGAACCGGTACACGGAACGGAACGGAATTGAGATTTGGTACCGGTGTACCGATACCGATTTATCCCGGTTCATTCCGGTTCCGATCCGGTTTAATTAATATTTATTAATTAATTTATATTTTATATTTTATATAAATTATATTTAATTAATATTTATTAATTAATTTATATTTTACATGATTTATACTACCCGCCCCTACTACCCCTACAACCCTCCCCCTCCCTTCCCTGCAGCTTTAATTAAAAGTTGCACGCCTGCACACACCCCTGCCCCATGCAGCTTTAATTAAAAGTTGCGTCCCTCCCAAGTTCCATCACCCAACTCCCAATTTCCCATCCCCTTTCCCCATAGGCCATAACCCCATGTGGCCATGTCGCCATGTCCCCATTGGCTAACGACCATTTTCTTAAACGGCCAACAAATTCAAACAGCTATATTTTTTAATTTACAATTCACAAATAATTTCTAAAACTATATATACATACATAAGTTTGAGAATATATTTCCATCCAAGTTTCTAAGTTTTAACGATTGAAGTTGGTGAAAAATCTAGTGTTGAAGCATGTCTAGAGTACCAAATATGGTTCAAGGTGAATTAAATACTTCGAACCCAAGTGGTCCTCTTACACATCGAACCTATAACAAGGATCGTGATCGTGAAAATTTTGCTAAAATGGTTGTTGTTTGTGGTTTATCTTTTAGTTTTGGAGAACATCCGGGTTTTATTACATATATTCGTGAAACATATAATCCTAGTTTTAAAGGTTTATCAAGAAGCATGGTAAAAAGAGATATTTTTGAATTTCAAGAAAAACAATGTCAATATTTACGTGCCTATTTTGAACTAATGGATTGTAGAATTGTTATTACTATTGATATGGGTCGTAGTCCTAATGGTTTTGATTATTTAACTGTTATTGCGCATTGGATTGATTATAATTGGAATTTACAAAAAAAATTATTGGTTATAAAATTTGTCAAAAGAAAAAAAGGAATGTATATTGCTACTACTGTGTTGAAAATTTTAGATTTTTTTGGTCTTTGTGATAAAGTCATTGGTATTACTTTAGATAATGCTTCTGCTAATTTAAATGCTATTAATATGCTAGAACCTAGACTTTGTCCTATTAATAAATATGTTTTCATGTTAGATGTGTTGCGCATATATTAAATTTGGTTGTTAGTGACGGTGTGAAATTATTTGAAAATAGTTGTGATAAAATTGATAATGCTTGTTTTTATATTTTTCATATGAATAGTAGTAGTAGAATTAATCAATTTATAGAGCTTTGTAATGCAATTAAACTTCCGTGTAGAAAAGTTTCGAAGCATGTAAAAACTAGATGGAATTCCTTTGCTTAAAGTTGCTTATGCATATATACAACCTATTACTACGCTATTTAATAATCATAATGCTTATCCTGAATTTAAACTTAATGATAGTAATTGGGATGAAGTAAATGAACTTAGAATATTTTTGAAATCATTTTATGATGCTACTAAAAAATTTTCTGGAATATATTATCCTACTATTTCTGAAATTTTAATACACATATGTGAGATTTCATCTATCTTTTCTGAATATAAAACAAATACTTTATTTACCACTGCTATTGAAGTTATGATTACAAAATTTAAGAAATATTTTTTTTCTATCCCTCAAATTTATTTAACTGCAACTCTATTCAACCCCGAATATAATGAATATGGTGCAAAAGCTTTAGTTGAATGCATTTATCAAAAAATTTAGACGTTAAACCTGAAGAAGAACCTGATTTGGTAACATGTCAAAATAGTATAAAATTACTTGCTAAAGAAATGTATGATAAATATTCTTCCTTAGATAATGTTGAAAATCCTCAAACGTCTATGCCTCAAGTAGGTGCACATGGACGAATGAAACATAAACTTGGTCTTGACTCTTGTAATAAATGTGAATTTGTTAAATATCTTGAACAGAGTTCGTTGTACTTTTTGATTATTTTAAAGGATTATAGTTTTTACTTCCTATAACTAACTACTCCCATCTACAAAGAGCTTCTTTACCAAGCTAATTAGTTTCTCATAAAGATGTCCCAATTTTCTGACTATATTTGTTAACGCTATTGACATTGCTAAATTTTCTCAAAACAATCATGATATTACAAACGATGAAGGTATACCACAACTATTGAACTGATGGAGGGCTCGTGGAACTCAATTTCCAAAACATAGTAGGATGGTGAAGGATGTGCTTGCAATTCAAGGATCATCAGTAGCTTCAGAAGCAGCTCTCAGCACGGCAAGATTTCAAATTGGAGACCACAGATATTCATTAGCAGAAGACAGCTTGGAGATATCAGTGTTATTTAGAGATTGGATAAATGCTGAGCGGAGAAATCATTCCAAAGTTAGATAGTCAATTTGAACTTTTCATAGATTCAGCTTTTGGATGTGGTAGTGATGATGGCATCGAACTTTAAGATCGTCAACGAGCTTTACCAAGAATAGAAGTTGATTACAATCAATCTATAGCTGAGTTAAAAAAAGGATTTACGGTACTATACAACTATTAGTATTACATTTGAGACTTAGTTGAAACAGAACCCTTCCTAAAAGGTGGCTGCGTAAACTATGTACTCTACTAATAGTTGTAAATTGAAATTGTAATTTGTTACAAATTTAAATAAATTAAATTGATATTTTTTAATTTTTGTAATTGTTTTATCCTTACTTTAATATAATTTTTTAAAAATTACAAATTTAATTTATTTATATTACAAGACACAAGTTATAAATATAACTTATAAATTATAAATATTAATGAATAATAAATAATAACTTATAAAGTATATACTTCAAAAGATTACAAGACACCAGTTATAAATATAACTTATATATTATAAATATTAATGAATAATAAGTAATAACTTATATAACTTCAAAAGATTACAAGAAACAAGTTATAAATATAACTTATAAATTATAAATATTAATGAATAATAAATAACTTATAACGTATAAACTTCAAAAGATTTAAATCTTGAAAATTTTATTAGACTTAACTTGCAAACTTAATAAGTAAAACTTTTTTAAAAAAATATCTTTAAAATAAACTTAAGTAAAAAATTACATTATAAATTTAAAAACTATTAATTTAAACTTAGAAAAAAATATATTCATATTTTCGTAATTCTAAAAAATTATTTTTTAAAATAGCTAGATGTGTCATCCCGCTTATCCGTCCATTCCATTCCGATCCGTTCCGGTTCATTCCGGGTATATAATGGGACGGGACGGAACCGAGTATCCGTCCCGGTGATTCCGATCTGGTTCATCACGATATCAGTCAACGAATCGGTTAACACGTCCCGCTCTGGTCAGGTATCGGTTCGTTCCGGTCCGGTGATCCCGTTCCGATCCGTTGCTCAATCTTAGCCCAAAAGACAAAAGAATACCAAATATGATCGTTTTAGGGTTTATTAGTGACTTTATAACGCGTCTGTCCCGCTCCAACAAACCATCCCACTGCAGCGGCGCCGCATCAGCAGCCTAAATCCTGCTATAGCGGCCTCAGCGCAGACAAAATGTGCTCATTCATGAAAAGATCAATTTGGAAGTTCTACTCGTCCAAATTCGATTATATAAAGTGCTACGGGTTCGTTATCGTCTTACCAATTCGCTCATGTAATAAAATTCACAATTAAACCTCTTATTCATTACTACATTTTCCCTACACTTTAATAAATCTGATTTTCTTCCAAATCTGGACTAGGTTAGGTAATTCCTATTTACTACGAAAGAGTTTTGTGGCCCCAATTCTTTCTTCATTGAGTTTTCCATAACGACGGAATCAGGTCGTTACAATATTGGTTTTGTTGCAAAATACTAAATTTCTGTCGACGATATTCAAATTCAAAGAATTAAAAAAAACTTCGAATTCTCAATTCTCTACGACGTCTGGACCATAAAATATTTTCAGGAACAAGCAAATAAAAATTAGTTTATTTTCTATTTATTCTTTGAGTTTGAGGTTGCCGAATGAATTCGTCAACATTATTTTTATCAACATATCTTTGTTTTCGATATCTTTGATTAGCTTGGTGTTTACTTTTATGAACCAATCAAAATACATATGGTTTGATACGTAATATATTGTCCATTACGTTTTACATACAACAAATAGGTTCGATAATCATACTTCATCAAGTCTGTAAGAAAAATTGTCTGAATTAGCAATATATCTAAAATCATTTCTCTCCTTTGAATTGACGATATAGTGTTTATTTTGGATTTATCAGTCGAAGAAGAAGACAATATATCTTAATATTTTCGAGCATTCTTTGATTCAAAGCATCGTTCCGTCTCAATTGAAAAAGAAAATAACGTTTCAAGAACAAATAAGTTCTGCTTCCATGTTGCTTTTGTATTATTTTTTATTTTGACCCTGTTTTTATGTTTGATTCAAATGAAAAGAAGAAATTTGCTTGGTATAATCCATGATTTTATTTTATAGATATTATAAAGTAGTACAAATTCTGGGAAGAACCAAAATTGCAGATTCAATATGGGACGATTAAATATTTGTTCGTTCATTTCCATCCAATCAAAAAGACTTTTTTTTTTCTTCTGAATTTTGATGAGTTGTAAGATTAAAAAATCCCGCTTTTATCATTTTTCAATTATTTGATAATTATTAATACCAGTTTTAGTATTTGGATTACTGTTGGTATCGATCTTTAACCCTGACTTCAATATCTCCTTTTTGTCTAAGAGAAAAATGGATAACTTTTCAATCAAAATATTTTCTATCAAGATTTCTTTCTATATCTAGAATATTGCCCTTTCTTAGATAATTATTGATCTATGAGCCTAGGTACATTTTTTGATTTTTAAATTTCTCGTACATTTATGAGGGAAAAAATATTTTTTTGTTATTTTTCGGACAGTAACGAAAAAGAGTAAAATTTTGATCATTTTTTTCGTTTTGATATTCTAAGGTCATAGGTGTAATTCAAAAAAATTGAGGTATTTTCGATGCATTTATTCAAAAAAAATTGATCCTTTTTTTGGTTTAGTTTGAATACACCTATAACTCTTTAATCTAAATGCATTGTCTTTCTGATGAAGATAGAGGAGGGTAGAAGTTAGCACCTAGGGTATTCAAACTAAACGCAACTCCTAAGCTAATTTGACCATTTTTAGAAAGAAACTTATCTGTAAATATGAATAGAAATCATTCACATTAAGTAGATAAATTCAAGAATGACCAAAATGAGATCAACCAACAACAACCAAATGATAATCATACTAAAGGATGGTCAAGAACTTTACAGCGAAATGACTACTAATTCCAATATTTTGGAAGGCAATAAAGCCAACTAAACATCACCGCAAACTCACTCTGTCTGATCTAATCACACTCATAACGACATTTAACTAGACGACTTAAGTCATAAATACGAGGATGATTACTAAACAAACCAACAATTCCCGTAACTAAACTACTCAATCGAAAGGTACACCAAGCACGGAGAAGTATACATCAGTTTAGATTCAAAACCAGCTAACCAAACAGTCCGACACTAACTTGCAGCAACATGATATAAAGAAGTGAAGGCAGATCAAAATGCTTGCCAAACTAAGCGAAATATGCCTTATTTAAAACTGAACATGTGAGACAAACAATAGGTAACAAGCTAAAAAATAAAGAGAAATTCAAAATATAACTAACTTATATAATAGTCAAAACAAAGTCGATGAAGTTAAATTATGATAGATATGACCAAGCAAAGTTAAGATAGACATAGATAAACACTTGAACCGAAAGACTAAACTACGATTAAGAAGGCCAAATATAATAGAAATCAAAGCACCAAATCTTGTAGATTGTTATTAAGGCTAACACTACTTAGTAGGCAAAAATAAGACAACATTCAGAAAAAGAAAACAAGATGAACTTGAATATAATCTGAGGAACAAACAAATTCATCACTTAACCTCATTCAAAATACAACAGTGACAGAATTAAATACAATAACCATTTTGACATGGAGAAGTTAAATCAGTGGGAAAAAATGGTTGGCAATTCGTCATTATCAGCAAGAGCGCACTAAACACAATTTGGCAGTGTTTTTGACATTCTCATCTCAGGTGCAGATATTATTCTATCACCAAGCACAAGCACAAGCACAAGCACAAGCACAAGCACATGCAGTTTCTAACTAAGAAGTCAGGTTATACGTGAGATAAAGAATCAACAGTAAAGAATGAGATGCATTTATATTTGTTTGCTCCTAACCTTTACATGACACAATTCATATACAGAGAATTAGAATAGATTACTACAAAAAAAATAGAAATTTACCAGGAGAGTGTATTACCTCTTGGTAGAGCAGCAAATCCGGGACGAACTAGCTGGACTTATCACGAACCTTTCACCACTGACAAGGAATTCCGATGAACTCCGAAGAAACTCGAAATTCTTTTGGAATCAAAATGCGATAAACTCCAGAAAGAAAGAAAATCTAGAAAAATTCGTCCCTACTACTTCTAGTTTCTTCCTTTTTTTATGGTATTATTTGTCAAATAAGACCGACTTGGGGAAAACATGAGGGATTAGGATTGAATTGTCGAATTCAAAATTCGATTTTTTCTTGGAAGACAATCCTTATATCTCAACCGATAGTAAATGAGAGCCGTTTGACGATTGAGGTGTAAGATTGCTCCACCGGTAAGATTCTCCAACGGTCACGCGATTTTGGATCGCCTCCGGTTCACTGTTGTCGTGCAGGTTCTTTTGTGGGAATGGGCTGCTGGGTCGGTTTTTTTAGGATAGGGCTGCTGATGTAAATAAGAATTGGGCCTGGGAACTGAAAAATATTGGGCTGAAATAATTGGTTATCCTAGATCATTTTTTATAGGAAAATAGTCACATGATTTGCAAAGGGAAGGAAACCTTACGGAAATGTATATGGGAATTAAGAAGTTAGTCAAATTGAGTTTAATTTAGGTCAAATAAAACTTTTGAATTTCACTAATAAAATTAGAATATAAAACGAAAAAATGATCTTAATTTTACTCTCTTTCGTAATTGTCTTAAAAATAACCAAAAAAAAAATTATCCTCTAAATGTCCGAAAAAATTTAAAAATCAAGAAATGTAACTAAAAGCACCTCAAAAAAATTCTGAATTGCACCAATGAATGACTTTAGAATATCGAAACGAAAAGTAAGCACCAACGACCTTACAATATTTAAACAAAAAATGGTCATAACTATTCGAAAAATAACATAAAATGAATTTTTTACTCTTTTCTGTAAATGTCCAAAAATTAACGGAAAAATTATTATTTTCCTCGTAAATGTACGAAAAATAAAAAAATCAAGAAATGTACCAAAAGTCACTTCAAAAATATTCTGAATTGCACAAATAACTTTATAATATCGAAAAATGATCTAAATTTTACTCTTTTACGTAACAGTCCAAAAATAACAAAAAGTATTTTTTCCTCGTAAGTGTTCGAAAAATATAAAAATCAAGAAATGTACTGCCTCAAAAATTCCCGAATTTCACCAATGACCTTATAATATCGACACAAAAAATTGATCTATATTTTACTCTTATTTGTAACTGTATGATAAATAACTAAAGAATAAAACTTTTCCTCATTAGTGTCCAAAAATTATATAAATCAATAAATGTACCTAAAAACACCACAAAAAAGTTCTGAATCGCACCAATGATCTTAGAATATTAAAATGCAAAAATGATCAAAATTTTACTCTTTTTCGTAACTGTTTGAAAAATAACAAAAAAAATACATTTTTCCACGTGAATGTACGAAAATATAAAAAAATCCTCAAAAATTTCCAAAAAATATAAAAATCAAGAAATGTACCTAAAAACACCTCAAAAAATTTCTGCATTCCACCAATGAGCTTACAATGCCGAAAGGAATAAATGATCAAAATTGTACACTTTTTTCTTTAACTATCTGAAAAATAACAAAAAATAATAATTTTCTCCTCGTTAATGTTCGAAAAATATTAAAATCAAGAAAGGTACCTAAAAATCTCCGAATTACATCAATGACATTAGAATATCAATACGAAAAATGATCAAACTTTTACACTTTTTCGTAACTTTTTAAAAAATAACAAAAAAATAATTTTTCCTTGAAAATGTACCTAAAAACAACGCAAAAAAATTTCGAATTGCACCAATGACCTTAGAATATAGTTGAAAAAATAATCAAAATATTACACTTTTTCATAAATGTCGAAAAATAACAAAAACATTAAAGTTTTCCTCGTAAATGTCTAAAAATATAAAAATCAATAGAAGTACCTAAATTTTTTCCGAATTGCACCAATGACCTTTGAATATTGATACAAAAAAATACTAAAATTTTAATCTTTTGCGTAACTATCCGAAAAATAAAAAAATAAAATATTTTGCTCATTAATGTCGGAAAAATATAAAATTCAAGAAATGTAGCTAAAATAACCTCAAAAAAATTTTAAATTGCACCAATGACTTTAGAATATCAAAACAAAAAATATCAAAATTTTACTTATTGCATAATTGTCTCAAAAATAAATAAAAATTAACCTTATCCTTGTAACAAAATATAAAAATTAAAAAAGATACCTAAAAACACATCAAAAAATTCCGAATTATACCAATAACATTTGAATACTTAAACATAAAACTGATCAAAATTTTGATCTTTTTCCTAACTGTCCGAAAAATAACAAAAAAAATCTCGCAAATGTTTGAACATATAAAAATAAAAAAAAATATCTAAAACAGCTCAAAAAAACTTCAAATTGTGCTAATGACCGTATAATATAGAAATGGAAAAATGATCAAAATTTTACTCTTTTTTATAATTGTCCGAAAATAACAAAAAAAAAATGTTTCCTCGTAAATATTTGAAAGATATAAAAATTAAAAAAATATACCTTTAAACATATCAAAAAAATTTTTGAATAGCACCAATGACCTTAGAATATTAACAAAAAAATGATCAAATTTTCACTCTTTTTTGTAACCGTCCGAAAAATAACAAAACAATTAATTTTTCCTTGTAAATATCCAAAAATATAAGAATCAAGAAAAGTACCTAAAAACACATTAAATTTCTTTAGAATTGCCCCAATTACCTTGGAATATGAAACGAAAAAAAGATCAAAATTTTACACTTTTTCGTAACTTTTTAAAAAATAACAAAAAAATAATTTTTTCTCCGTAAATGTCCGAAAATATGAAAATCAAGAAAAGTACCTAAAAGCACCTCAAAAAATACCCAATGACCTTAGAATATTAAAACAAAAAATGATCAATATTTTACTCTATGTATAGTAGCTATCAGAAAAATAACAATACATTAAATTTTTCCTCGAGAAAAATATAAGAATAAAAAAATGCACCGAAAACACCTCAATTTTTTTGAATTGCACCTATGACCTTAGAATATCGAAACGAAAAAAATGATCAAAATTTTACTCTTTTTCGTTACTGTCCGAAAACTAACAAAAGAAATAATTTTTTCCTCATAAATGTCCGAGAAATTTAAAAATCAAGAAATGTACCTAGGCTCATAGATCAATAATTATCTAAGAAAGGGCAACATTCTAATATTCTAGATATAGAAAGAAATCTTCATAGAAAATATTTTGATTGAAAAATTATCCATTTTTCTCTTAGACAAAAAGGATATATTGAAGTCAGGGTTAAGATCGATATCAACAGTAATCCAAATACTAAAATTGATATTAATAATTATCAAATAATTGAAAAAAATGAGAAAAACAGGATTTTTTTATCTTACAACTCATCAAAATTCAGATAAAAATAAAAAAAAAATTGAAAAAAAGTCTTTTTTGATTGGATGGCAATAAACGAAAAAATATTTAATCGTCCCGTATTGAATCTGCAATTTTGGTTCTTCCTAGAATTTGTACTACTTTATAATATCTATAAAATAAAATCTTGGATTATACCAAGCAAATTCCTTCTTTTCATTTGAATCAGACATAAAAACAGGGTCAAAATAAAAAATAATACAAAAGCAACATGGAAGCAGAACTTAGTTGTTCTTGAAACGTTATTTTCTTTTTCGATTGAGACGAAATGATGCCTTGAATCAAAGAATGCTCGAAAATATCAACATATATTGTCTTCTTCTTCGACTGATAAATCCAAAATAAATACTATATCGTCAATTCAAATGAGAGAAATGAGTTTGGATATATTGCTGATTCAGACAAATTTTCTTACAGACTTGATGAAGAATAGATTATCGAACCTATTTTGTTGTCTGTAAAACGTAATGAACAATTTATTATGTATCAAACCATATGTATTTTGATTGGTTCATAAAAGTAAACACCAAACTAATCAAAGATATCGAAAACAAAGATACGTTGATAAAAAGAATTTTGACGGATTCATTCGGCAACCTCAAACTCAAAGAATAAATACAAAATAAACTAATTTTTATTTGCTTGTTCCTGAAAATATTTTATGGTCTAGACGTCGTAGAGAATTGAGAATTTGAAGTTTTTTTAATTCTTTGAATTTGAATGTCGTCGACAGATATCTAGTATTTCGCAACAAAACCAATATTGTACGACCTGATTCCATAGATATGGAAAATTCAATGAAGAAAGAATTGGGGCCAGAAAACTCATTCGTAGTAACTTGGAATTATCCAACCTAGTCCAGATTTGGAAGAAACCCGGATTCATTAAGGTGTAGGGAAAATCTAGTATTGAATAAGAGATTTAATTGTGAATTTTATTACATGAGCGAATAGCGCTTTACATAATCGAATTTGGACGAGTAGAACTCCCGAAATTGATCTTTTCGTGAATGAGTACATTTGGTGTGCGCTGAGGCCGCTATAGTGGGATTTAGGTTGTTGATGCGGTGCCACTGCTGTGGAATGGGTCTGTTGGAGCGGGACAGACGCGTTATAAAGTCACTAATAAACCCTAAAACGATCCTATTTGGTATTTTTGTCTTTTAGGGCTAAGGAGGAAACCCCAGACGAGTTCTTGACAGTTTTCACTATTTTTTAGGCTAAAGGTAAGGTTTTAACTACCCGAATCCGTTTTTCGATTCGTAGAACCAATTTTCTTGGGTTATCATCGATTGGGTGGGGGGATTTTGATCTAAGAATTATGGAGGAAAAAACTCTAATTTGGGTATTATGATCTTGGGTTTGGTCTAGGGTTATTGAGTTTGTTATAATCCAAATAATTAGACATGTAATTATTGATCCTCGTGTATATTAATTGTTGTAGACCTAGAATAAGCGAAAATAATCGAAAAGGGAAGATTCAAGTGCCTTAGGGGATTCAAGCTTGGATTCGAGGTAGATGATAGTTGTGATTTCATGTGGGTGTGATAAATGCTTGTTATTGCTTCATTATAATGCATGTATGTATCACTACAAGAAAAATGACATTTAGCGAAAGGAATTTCGGTCACTAAAAGTCCAAATCGAGTCGTTAAAGGTCTATAACGACCGGGTAAAAATTGGTCGTCACCGATCGTTAAAAGCTCCGTCATTAAAGGTTAACGACCGGATTGTATATCCATACGCTAAATATAATTTAGCGACAACAATTAATCCGGTCATTTCAGTTACTTACAATGACAAAATTTCCTTCCGTTAGTGGTCATTTTGATCGTTAAAACCTTGAAGTAAATCACCGAATTTCAGTCATTATAAGTACTTTTAGCGGCCGAAATTCCTTTCATCCATTACAATACTGTTGACGACCAAATTTCCTTTCACAAATTTCTTATTGAAATATATACATCATATACCATTTATATTTTTTGTCCAGCAGTTCCAGATAAAGTAGTATTATCATTTTATTTTCTCTATACATACAATCAATAATTCGATATAAAATTTAATTGTTAAAAAAAACAGAAACATCACATTAATTTAATTATTAGAAAACTTATATATTCAACAGAATATCTTATAATATACATATTCGACATAAGATCTAAATAACATACATGTTTGAAATAATATTATAAAATATAAATGCTTGACATCTAGCAAATCCTGAAAATTCAGAAAAAGAAATTGTAGCATATGTACAAATAATGTCCCTACACCAATAATAAAAGAATAAATATATAATTCTTTTAAGTTGTCTCCACAATTCTTCAACATCGGATTCTTTGATCTTCAAAATTTTGCATCTGTTAAAAGAACAATTTCAGGTTAATTAGTAACAGAATGTTGGATGGCTAATAAATTAATTTTAAAACATAAATCAATAATTTCATCACCAAAATAGTAAAAGATGATTTGCAGGACAATACTGTATGAAACATATGTTTGACTAGAGATAATCTCAACATTAGAAAAAAAAATAAAAATGCACATTGTCAACAGATGTAACATGTGCAAAAAATGAACAGAAACCTCAAATATCAGACAGTCTAAAATGGAATGGCTCAAGCAAAGAAATATATTAAATTAAAAAAGGCTACAGAAAATTCAACACCACAAATGTCTCAAGAGACCATTGTCTTGGAAACTGAAACCTTCAAATATCAAAATTTTCACCTAGACAACTACTCTAAATTACTCACTCTAGACAATGTCAAGTACTTTTTTTAACACTAACAAAATAGGTCCAAACAGACCCAACATATATCATTGAAAGGTGTGGAACAAAGAAACAATCCTAAAGATGTGGTGGTACCATTTGTGTGTTCAACCCCCAAGTGATTCTTCTTATACTAGAATCCAAAGCCAAGGGGAAAGAAATGATTATGCACAGGTAGGGATTAGTCAGTTCCATTTACTAATAGTGTTTCCTGTTACTTGTATGATGAAATTAGAAATCATACAAAATATTCAGTGAAATTTAAATTTCCTTTGGCTCATTCAAGTTCTACATGCCGGCTCGTTTTCATGCATTAGTTTGTAAAAAGCTGTTGGTCTATCTATGAATACCACCTAACTTTAGAGTGTGTCAGCTCACTGTGGAGGAGACTACTTTACTGGACAGCAATAAGCCAATCCCCAAGAAATACTTGGACTGCGATCTAACAATGGATCATCAAGAAGACCAAGGGAAACGCCAAAATTCCCAACTAATAAAATTGGTATACATCACCCATACAATTTGGAAGGAGAGGAATAAGATAGTTATTGAGGAGAATGAGGTCATAATAGAGAATATAACACGTAGAGTTGCGGCTGTTTGTTGTGTTATAGTACTGCATTAGTCCTACTTTTATTGACTTTGTTTTGTAAATACCAATTTCATGATTGATAAAATCCTAACAAAAAAATACACATTCAGACCTAAGAAATGTGTTGATGAAAGTAGTATTATCTACCTTAGACCACTTCTTGTATAAATACAAGTTGTTCTATATATGTGATTGTGACCCTTATTATGAAGATTGACTAAGACGAGAAACATCTTTGGCATTTACACAATTCAAAAAGTTCAAGTCTAGATATCATTATCTAAGAACTATAATACAGTAAAGGATTTACTGTCCTAGATCATATATTTTTTAACTGCCCGCCCCTATTCTGCTTTTTATATGAGCATCTCTGTTTATATGGAATTTAAATTCCAAATATTCATCAAGTCTAGATATTATTATTCCAGAACTATAACACGATAAAAGATTTACTGTCCTACAGCAAGGATTTTTTAACTGCTTCTATCCCCCTAGGTAATTATCAAAAGGTTAATTGGAGAGGCCTCATATGTCGCAAATCTGCAAGACATAAATCGATTTACACGTTATGGCCACAAATACAAAACAAGCTCCTTACGACAGACAAGTTTCTTTAAATGGTGAATGCAAGTTGATCCTATATGTGTTATGTACAAAAGGCAGGCGAAATTCGAGACCACCTATTTTTAGAGTGTGCCTTTTCCAGCTCACTATGGGGAAGACTACTTCACTAGACAGTGATAAACCAACCGGCCACAAGTAATACTAGGTAGTAACAACCAAGTAATACTAGATAGTAACAATCAAGGGCTTTAAACACTTGAAACAAACAACAAATATGTAGTAAAAAGATTTTAATAGCTGGTTTTTAAGAGACCATGTAAAACAAAGAAGCAAATTAAGAACATGATAACTTTAACACTAAAGAACGCAAATCATCAGGCCCAACAATTGGTTATGTACTAGAGTTATCAGAAGTCTCAGTAACTTCCTTTAAAAAAAAAGATGGTCTTGTGTGCAACTAGGTTGTAACTATGCCTAGCATAAAAGTAGGAAACTTATTGAATCTAATACCTTTCACGTAACAGGAAGAGTATATTCTTTTCATAATAATGTTTGCAAAATAGTTTGCTAAATTACTACACTACTAAAAGATTTTAGTTCCTTTAAGTAAGATATCAAAGTACTAGACAAACAGAAAAACGTTAAAATAGACACCCAGGATCACACTTGTAATACACAACTTAAACTTCTACTTTTGGCAAATAATTACGGGATTCTAAAATTCTTTTAAAAAATATTTGAGCTACTATAGCATCCTTATTTTTCTATTTTTACAAAAACAAGAAAGACGAGTTGAACAAAACTTAGAGTACGACATAAACAGTACACATGACATAGCCCAACCAAGTGCTCTCAAGTTAAAACACATCAAACTATACATAAAAATATATATATATATATATATATATATATATATATATATATATATATATATATATATATATATATATATATATATATATATATATATATAATATGAAATCAAAACATGAAACCCGGTCAAACATATTCATTAATTAAATTGTACAAACTAAATAGAATCATTTAAGCTGAACACACAGCGAGAGAGAAATAGTAACCACATACACAAAGAGCCTTTGCGACATGAATTCCAACAAAGCATATCATGTTACAACTAAAGGATAACACAATAAAGCGCCACAATTCATTTAAAAGTGAACCAAGTGAAAAGTGTTGGTAATTTAGCATTTTAAATTAATAAAATGTGTCATTTGGAAAGCCACTGTGTCCGTTACTGGCAGTTTTTCTTACATATTGTTTTAAGTAATATATATGTGACATTACTATCTACTCATTATGTGCATTTCATTTTGGGCTTAATTGCTCATTATTTTGGAGGAATAAAACGTTGCTGAGAACGTTGGTGGACTGATCATGGGCAACACATTTGTTGTCTGTTGTTAACATTAGTTACCCCTCTCATTATCTTATTCTTTACTCCTCTATTATCTTTGTAACCTATGTAACTCCAAAGGTCATTATCTTTACTATTTACTACACCTATTCATCACTAGGAGAACTTCTTCTAGTATAAATAGTGATGGTCTTCATTTGGTTTGATACACACAACACACAAGAAAAATATAGAGTGAAAGAGTTGGTAAAAAAAGAGAGCTCTTATTAGTTGAAGGGAGGTGTTTTTTTTTTGTGGAGCTTTGGACTCAACTCTTGTCCAGAGTTGTTGAGTTAGAAAATTTGTGAAGGTTGTTGTATCCTGGAGGGGACAAGTCAAAGAGAACTACTGTTCGACCGGTGAAAAACATTTGTTGAAGGGGGCTTGAATCTCCTTAAAGAGAGCGAGATATCCGTGCCTCAACCTGAAGAGATTTATTTATTCATTTTAGTTTCAATTGTAATCTTCTATTTTATTATCTTGTCAGTTTTTCACTAACAATTTTAAGGAGATTCAAAATGGCTACAATTGAAAAAACCGCAGATGTCAAGATGAGAGTCCTTAACAAGCCATTTCGATTCAATGGTAATCATTTAAAGAGATAGAAGGGTAAAGTACTTTTCTACTTAAGTCTTCTCAATGTTTCTTATGTGTTAACTGAGAAGAATCCAAATAAAGTAGACATCACCTCTATGTATGATGATGAAACTATTTCTCATCTAGAGAAAGTGGAAAAGTATGATGGTGATTCCTATTAGTGTCAGTATTATCTTCTTAATTTTCTATCTGATAATTTCTGTGATTATTATGATAGAACTTACTCTAGTGCAAAGAAAATTTGGAAAGCATTGCAGAGTAAGTATGATACCGAAGAGGCTGGAGCGAAAAAATATGCAGCTAGTAGATTTTTTCGTTTCCAAATGGTGGACAATAAATCAGTGGTAAACCAAGCTCAAGACTTTATCATGATTGTGGGAGAGATTAGGTACGAAGAGGTTAAAATTGGAGATAACCTTATTGTTTGTGGCATAGTAGATAAACTTCCACCTTCTTGGAAGGAATTTCAAAAAACTATGCGCCACAAACAAAAGGAAACTTCTCTTGTAACCTTGACAATGAAAATCCACATGGAAGAAAAAACAAGGGACCAAGATGCACTTTTACAAACAAAAGAGAACAACATCATCTAAGGTAAATTTAATTAATTCGAATAATGCTACTCCTGAAACTCACAAAAATACTTCTTTAAAGCCTAAGAAGAAAAAATTCAAAAAAAATAATGTTAGACCTCCCAAGAAAAATAATGTTGATGCTCACACTACTCAACTACTTGGAAAGGGAGATGTCGAATAGTATTTTACTTCTCAAAGGGTATTAACATTAAAAGATGTACTTTATACTCCTTCTATGAGAAAAAAATTTCATGCCTAGTTTTCTTCTTAATGAAGCAGGCTTTAAACAGATTATTGAATCTGATCAATATGTAATAGTGAAGAAGGATATTTTTGTGGGGAAGGGGTATGAATGTGATGGGATGTTTAAGTTGAATGTCGAAATGAATAAAACTTCTACTTCTGTTTATATGCTTTCTTCTATCAATTTTTGGCATGCTCATTTATGTCATATTAATGATCGTTATGTTGGAATCATGAGTAGTTTAAGATTAATCCCAATAGTTAAAAGAATTTTTAAAAGTGTGAGGCTTGTAGTAAATCTAAAATCACTAAAAGGCCTCATATTTAAGTTGAAAGAAAAAAAAATTTGTTAGAATTAGTTCATATTGATATTTGTGAACTTGGTGAAATTTTAACTCGTGGAGGTAATAGATATTTTATCATTTTCATTGATGATTTTTCTAAGTTTACATATGTTTACTTGATGAAAAATAAAAGTGATGCTTTTGAAAATTTCAAAACTTATCTGCATGAGGTTGAAAATAAGTTTGGAAGAAAAATAAAAAGAATTAGAAGTGATAGAGGTCATGAATATGAATCAAATGAGTTTAATTATTTTGTTAGATCATTGAGAATAATTCATGAAACTCCTCCTCCTTACTCTCCTTCATCTAATGGAGTAGCAGAAGGAAATATAGAACATTGGTTGAATTGAATAATGTCATGCTTATTGAGTCACATGCACCTTTAAATTTTAGGGGTGAAGCTACTTTAACTGCTTGTTATGTGTTGAATTGTGTGCCTCATAAAAAGTCAAAACTGACACATTTTGAATAGTGGGAAGGTTACAAGCCAAGTTTGGAATATCTAAGAGTTTGGGGTTGTCTAGCCTTTGTGAGGCTAATGGATCTCAAGATTACAAGTTGGGTAAGAAAGTTACTACTTGTGTTTTTCTTGGTTATGCTTCAAATAGTACAGCCTATAGATTTTTTAATCTTGAAGATAATATTGTAATAGAATCTGGTGATGCTATTTTTCATGAAAATAAATTTTCATTTGATTCTAAAAATAGTGGGGGTCAAAGAATTGAACAAAATATTTTGTCACTACCTAGTTTTTCTACTTCTACTTTGAAAAATAAAGAAGTTGATGGTTTTGAGATAAGAAGAAGTAAAAAGAGCTTGAGTAGAAAAAGATTTTGGTCCTGATTTTTATGTGTTTAATGTTGAAGATGACCCTCTCACTTTGAAAGAAGCATTATCTTCACATGATTCTCTATTTTGGAAAGAGGCTGTAAATGATGAAATGAAATCTCTAATTTCTAATAAAACTTGGAGGTTAGTTGATTTACCACCGGGTTGTAAAACTATTGGTTGTAAATGGGTCTTACAAAAAAAGTTGAAACCGGATGGATCTATTGATAAATATAAGGCTAGACTAGTTGCAAAACATTTTAAACAACTAGAAGGCGTGGAAGTTTTTGATACTTTTTCTCCGGTAACAAAAATTACATCCATAAGACTTTTAATTGATATAGCTGCAATTTTTGATTTGCAAATTCATCAAATGGATTTAAAAACCGCTTTTCTAAATAGAGACCTAAATGAGGAAATTTATATGGATCAACCTGAGTGTTTTATTGAAGCAGGTCAAGAAAACAAAGTATGTAAACTTAGTAAATCCCTATATGACTTGAAACAGGCACCAAAGCAATGACATGAAATGTTTGATTCATGCATGATTGATAATGGTTTTAAAACAAATGAGTGTGATAAAGTGCATATATCATTAGTCTTGGAAATTCACATGTGATTATTTGCCTATATGTTGATGATTTGTTGATCTTTGGCTCTAACATGAATGTTATTGATGAAGCTAAAAATATTCTTAGAAGCCATTTTGATATGAAAGATCTTGGTGAGGCAAATTTTATTCTTGGAATAAAAATAACAAGAACATATGAGGGAATTTTCCTTGACCAGTCACATTATGTTGAGAAAATTTTGAAAAAATATAACTTTCATGTAAACATGTAGCTACTCCTTTTGATTCAAGTGTTCACTTATTTCCCGTTGAAAGTAAAAATGATGTAATAAACAAAAGGAATATGTTAGTATAATCGGAATTTTGAGATATGTGACTAATTGCACTAGGCCTGATATTGCCTATGTAGTAGGAGAACTTGACAGGTTTACTAGCAAGTTAGGTAATGAATATTGGCATGCTGTAACAAGAGTTATCAGATATTTAATTGGAACGAAAAATTGTGGTTTGTTCTATAAAAAAATATCATGTTGTACTTGAAGGCTTTTGTGATGCAGATTGAAACACTTTATCTGGTGATTCGTGTTCTACCACTGGTTATGTCTTTACTTTAGGTGGTGGTGTTGTTTGTTGGAAATAAAAAAAAAACTATAATTGCTAACTCTACCATGGAGGCTGAACTGATTGCTTTAGCTTCAGCTAGTGAGGAAGCGAATTGGTTAAGAGATTTATTGTTTCAAATTCCTTATTTTGAAAAAACAATTCCTCCTATTTTAATTCATTGTGATAGCACCGTTGTAATTGGTAGAGTTCAAAACCGTTATTACGACGGTAAATCCAGACCTATAAGGAAGAAACACAGTAATATAAGATCATATTTGACAAATGGTACCATTAATGTTGATTATGTCAAATCTTGTGATAATCTTGCAGATTCTCTTAGGAAGACCTTAACAAGAGAAAAGGTCTGGAACACATCGAGGGGGATGCGATTGAATCCTATCAATCCTTGAGTCATATATCTTATAACCAGGTTCAAAGTGAAAAAACTAATCATATGATGACTTGTTGTGAAAAATGCACTATCTTTTTATTCTTTCCCTATGATGTGAGTGCATTGTTTCCTGTAGTTTGTGAAAGTTGAGTTAATAAAACTTCTAATGAATATTCGTAGCCCGTATGAGTGGAGTTTTAAGCTTACAGAAGCTGTCTCGATAGATTTCACCTATGTAATGTGTGGAAGTAGGTCGCCTCCTATGAGAATTGGGCTTACTCTCCAATGCACACATGAAACCGAGATAACACATGGTCATAACGTGCTGACTTTTATTTCCCTTAAGCAGTCATAGTTCAAGTCTGAGACCACTACGACTCTGGAGTAAAAGTTATTGTTTCACTAAGTGGAGGTTCAATGCGGAGCACACCTTCATTATGCATGGTAGTCTTCCTTTAGCTGAAAGACTCTCTTAATTAATGTTAAAATGAGTGGGGTATTGTTGGTAATTTAGCATTTTAAGTTAATAAAATGTGTCATTTGGAAAGTCGTTGTGTTCGTTAGTGGCAATTTTTCTTACATATTTTTTTAAGTAATATATGTGACATTACTATCCACTCATTATGTGCATTTCATTTTAGGCTTAATTGCTCATTATTTTGGAGGAAATAAAACGTTGCTGAGAACGTTGGTGGACTGATCATGGGCAACACATTTGTTGTTCATTGTTAACATTAGTTATCGCTCTCATTCTCACATTCTTTACTCCTCCATTATCTTTGTAACCTATGTAACTCCTAAGGTCATTATCTTTACTATTTACTACACTTATTCATTACTAGGAAGACTTTTTCTAGTATAAAAAGTGATGGTCTTCATTTGGTTTGATACACACAACACACAAGAAAAATATAGAGTGAAAGAGTTGGTCAAAAAAGAAAGTTCTTATTAGTTGAAGGGAGGTGTTCTTTTTTTGTGGAGCTTTGGACTCAACTCTTGTCCAGAGTTGTTGAGTTAGAAAATTTGTGAAGGTTGTTGTATCCTGGAGGGGACAAGTCAAAGAGAACTACTGTCCGACCGGTGAAAAACATTTGTTGCAGGGGGCTTGAATTTCCTTAAAAAGAGTGAGATATCCGTAAGTTGTTCAGCCTAAAGAGATTTATTTCTTCATTTTAGTTTCAATTGTAATCTTGTATTTTATTATCTTGTAAGTTTTTCACTAACAAAAAGAAAACAAAAGTACCTGGAAAATAGTGACGAAGGACCAATAGTGGAGAGAGATAACACATCACCAAGAAATTATTTAACCATGATTGCTAAATTTCAACACTCAACATGACATGAAACGTGAAAAAAAACAGTGAATTAGAGGAAAAATTAGAGACGACCAGCCAACTACATGGAAGTTGTAAAAAAGGAAATCACATTTGAGATTCCATTTGGTAAAAGTATACATGCAAAATAAGAGAGAAAAATAGTTAGAGGGAATAATTTGATCTGAAAACAATAAAGAAGATTAAAAGACAACGTCATTGACATTAATTTTTCATAAGAAAGTTTCATTCGCATTCGCATAATCTAAGTAATATTTTCTTGGCTGCGTCTGTTCATATTAAATTCTATGTTCACAACTGAACGCTCAACACATGATCTTATCAATTAACGCAAACATTCAGAAATGCTAAAGTTACTAAACCAATGTTGCCATGAGACATTAAGACAAACACAATAAATGGTCAAGTAAAGTTGAACGAAAAAAACTCTCATCCCAACCAATTGAACAGCCTGCTGGTCAAAATATATCTTGAAATTAGTGGTGTAAGCAGTTACAATTATTGTATTATTATTGGAACCATTTATAAGTTCCAGATCTAAGAACAAAAGTTATAAGTTTGATACCTTTCGTGGATAGTTTAAATAGTTGTAGCCAATTGTGATAACAGTTGTCCTTTGCCAATTAAGCTTCTAAATACCATAGAAAGTAATCACAAAGCCTTTTGGCCTTAAACTGATAACAGATCTTAGTACTATAGTACAAATTTTGACATACTGATTTTTCACGCATCATGTTAGTCTAGATTACAATGAAATCGTCCTCTTGATGTTTTTTAGCTTGAACAGAATTATTTTCTTGAAGTCTGCTAGCTCGAACAAAATCGCCTTCCTGACTTTGGAGTCTGCTAGTGCGTGATGGATCCTTCAAAAGCAGTGCAACTTTGGAGGATACGGCAAGGGTGCGGAAACATTTATGGAGGGTCCGAGCAACTTAGTTCACAACTTCTAAGGCATTTATGGAAATGTGTTCAATTAATTGTGTTGGTGGAAAGATTATTTAAGAGATGAACGAAAATAAACAAAGACGACCGTATCATAATACAAAATATTCATAAAGTTCCAAGCCTCTAGCTCTATTGTTTCACAACTCTATTGGGGTTTTCAATGTCAATTAAGGCAAATGGGAGATGTCGGAGGTAACTATCTGGACAATTAACGGAAAGGGAAAAAAATTTTGTTAGCGGTATTTTGGGTTGGGAGCGGCAAAGTCAAAAATGTATCGGGAGTTTTAAAACCTTTAGAAGGTAAATATATTGTTTGGGAAAGAGTTTGACATATCAGAAAGAGAAAAGAGTGTCATGGAAGAGTAGTGGGCGAGTGGTTCTTTTTAAAAGCACGGACAGGGATGTAGGGAAAGAGAACACTGAAGGTTGATAGGTCGTAGGTATTTATAGTGGCGTTTAAAATGGAATCAATGAAGCGGAGGTTGAGTTCTGTTGAGGCTGAAGGGAAATATGTTGTTTCTGTTCAAAAAGAAGAGGAGAAGACGTCATTTATGTTTAGAGTGTCGGATGGGATGGGATCAATAAATTTAGATTGATTAAAAGGTGATTCCTCTATACCTTCCACTTCCAGCTCAAGCCAAACACCACACGGTTCTTACTTTAAGCTCATATGACATTAGATATCAATTTTGTAGCTGTTAGAAAATTTCAACCCAAAAGATGTTGAACATTAAATACAAGGAAACTAAGGTAGCATGAAGCATATTAAACCATTTAATCAGAGTAATACGACGGACGAAAAGGAAAAAATAAAATTACTTGGTCATTGTGACAACTTAAGCCCAATGTTATATGATCTTTTACATAGAAATCACAAAAGACAAACACTTCAATACTGATAATTTCATATAAAATGTTACCAGCTATCATAAGAACTGATGGTTTTCTGATTAACACAAGAATCTAAGAATTAGTAAACTCAAATTTTATCTCAATTCATAAAGGATATGGAGTATAAGAAATTAAATCAGAAATCCAATCGAAGAACCCATTACTAGGAAAAAAATTCAAAATCTATACAAAAATTATCATCATTAATGTAGAAATCGAGAACTGACCTGACTAAGCCCAAGGTTTGTTTCCGAAGAAATTGACAAAACCACCAAACTTGTCTGGATTTTTTTGGAAAATAAACTGAAGAAAATCAATTCTTTGGAGTAATTGAGTGAATTAATCAGATCCTCTGTGATTCTTTGGATAAATTATTGTTGGGTATGTAGCAAGAATGGATGAGAAATAGAGGGAAAGAGAGGAATTTGAAAAGTTGAGAACTTGAATAGTTGGGAACTTGAAAAGTCCTCTTATGCTTTAATAAAAAGGCATTTGTCCCTCATCGGTGGTGGAAAGAAAAATAGGAGAGTTTAAATACAGAAACACTCCTATTAATTGTTAAAAGGGTTGGAAAGAGGGACCCCCCTCGCGCCGTCGTCGTCGCTCGCTCGTCTTCGGCTTTGACAAATGATCGATTGAGCGGATCCGCGTGCGACCAATTTTATTTGAACTTTCCCATTTTTATATAAATTTCCCGCCATGACTGTTCTGAAAGGGTGCAACTTTCAAGAACAGTCATTACCATTTGAAAGGTTGCAAACTTTCATCAATGGTCGTATGAATTCTGAAAGGGCTGCAACCTTTCTGAACCTGTTCTTCTTGCCTATAAATACAATTCATTCTTCAGATTATTGACTTATGAATTTTCTGATTTTCTTCTTCTTCTTCTGCACAAACTTTTCTTCGTGTACTTTCCTGCTGTTGATTGGTTCGCTGACACCAGAGTTCTTAGTATCTATACTCTGGTGATTGAGATCATTTTACCCTGGGAGGTCATATTCCAAATCAAACCTCAGATACTAGAGGAGAATAATTTCCTTAAGGGGACACTGTGAGTTCAGTGGACTTGATCTTTTTCCTATTAAGAAAATTTCAGATTCTGGTACGTTTTTTACTGATTTTAATTTTTACTTAATTGATTTCTGTTCATCTTTTGTACTGATTCTAAAAACTTTAGTTACTTCGTGTTTCTGTAAAGTTTTATCAGAATTAGTAATTCTGTTTTTCAAACACAGATTGGCAACAATCTTAAGGAAATTATTTTTAATCTGTGTTTCTGGTGGAGACAAAAATCTTCGTGATTTTATACTCCTTAAGTCTGCAATTATATTTTATTGCTTACTAAGACTGTGTCAATTTTTGTTTATCAGAAATGGCAAACAATGGTGTTACAGTGGCTGTTGCTGCACCAACCCGAACTGTTGTACCACAAGCAGAGAAACCGGGTAAATTCACAGGTGTGAATTTCAAAGGATGGCAGCAACGAGTATTTTTCTGGCTTACCACTCTTGGTCTGCAGAAATTTACAAGTGAAGAAACTCCACTGCCTGCTGATGATATGCCAGACAGGGAAAAATTCATGATTATTGAAGCATGGAAACATGCAGACTTCCTATGTAAAGGCTACATTTTGAGTACTTTAGATGATGACTTATATAATGTCTATAGCGCAATAACAACTTCAAAAGAGTTGTGGGATGCACTTGAGAAGAAATATAGGACAGAAGATGCATGCTTGAAAAAGTTTGTGGTCGCAAAGTTTTTAGACTATAAAATGGTAGATAGTAAAACTATTGGATCACAAGTGCAGGAACTTCAACTTATTCTCCATGATCTGATTGCTGAAGATATGATAGTAAATAAAGCTTTTCAAGTGGCTGCAATGATCGAGAAATTGCCTCCTTCGTGGAACGATTTCAAGAATTATCTAAAGCACAAGCGTAAAGAAATGAAGCTTGAAGATCTTGTCATTCGGCTCAAGATTGAGGAAGATAACAAAAACGCCAAAAAGAAGTCTCGTAAGAGCTCAACAATCATTGGAGTTAATATTGTTGAAGAAGCTACTACCAAAGACAAAAAGAGAAAGAAGTCCAATGGGCAGAAGTCAGAACAGACCAAGAAGAAATTCAAAGGCAACTGTTATAACTGTGGCAAGGCTGGTCATAGGTCTTCTGATTGTCGTGCTCCAAGAAAGGACAAGGAAAAAGGCAAAGGCAAAAGTCAAGCAAACATCGTGGAAGAGATGGAAGATGCAGATGACTTATGTGCAATGATCTCGGAGGGTAACTTAGTTGGAAATCCCAAGGAGTGGTTTCTCGACTCAGGTGACAGTCGACATATTTGCTATGCAAAAGAAGCCTTTGCAACGTACACTCCTGCTGAGTACGATGAAGATTTGTTCATGGGAAACACAGCAACAGCAAGGATTGCAGGAACTGGGAAAGTAATGTTGAAAATGACATCCGGCAAGGTGTTGACATTGAACAGTGTTCTGCATGTTCCTACTATTAGGAAGAATTTAGTTTCTGCTGCACTACTCGTTAAGAACGCGTTTAAGTGTGTCCTAGTTAGTGATAAAGCTGTAATAAGTAAGAATGAAATGTTCATAGGAAAGGGCTACCTCAATGAGGGTCTTTTCAAACTGAATGTAATGGTTGTTGACAGTATTAATAAAAATTATGCTTCTGTTTACTTATTGGAGTCAAATGATTTATGGCATGCCCATTTGGGACATGTAAATTACAAAGCCTTGCGAAAATTGGTTAATCTAGAAGTATTGCCTGATTTTAAATGCGATAAATCGAAATGCGAAATTTGTGTGGAAAGTAAGTTTGTTAAACATCCTTATAAGTCTGTTGAAAGAAATTCCAAAACTTTAGACTTAATTCACACAGATATATGCGATATGAATCGACACCATCTCGTGGTGGGAAAAGGTATTTTATAACTTTTATTGATGGCTGCACTCGATTTTGTTATGTATATTTGCTTAATAGTAAGGATGAAGCAATTGATGCATTTTGAGTAATACAAAAATGAAGTGGAGAACCAATTGAATCTAAAAATAAAAATGATTCGGAGTGATAGGGGTGGAGAATATGAATCTCCTTTTGCAGAAATATGTTTGGAATATGGTATTATTCATCAAACTACTGCACCTTATACACCACAGTCAAATGGTTTGGCGGAACGGAAGAATAGAACATTAAAAGAAATGATGAATGCCTTAATGATCAATTCTGGTTCACCGCGAAACCTTTGGGGGGAAGTCATCCTTACGGCTAATAAGATACTCAATAGAGTACCCCATCGAAAAACACAATTAATTCCATATGAGATGTGGAAAGAAGGAAACCCAACTTGAAATATTTCAAAGTGTGGGGGTGTTTAGCCAAGGTAGAGGTTCCTTTACCAAAGAGGGTTAAAATTGGACCAAAACAGTAGACTGTGTATTTATTGGATATGTTGTGAACAGTAAGGCCTGTCGGTTTTTGGTTCACAAATCTGATAATCCTGAGATTCATGTTAATACGATAATTGAGTCAGATAACGCAGAGTTTTTTAAAAATATTTATCCGTATAAAACTGAATGTGAGTCGACAAGTGAAAGACCTAAACGACCACAAGAAGTATCAACAGAAAATACACTAACTAGTGAAGATCTTAGGCGTAGTACTCGCCAACGGAAACCTGCTTCTTTCGGACCAGATTTTGTGGCACTATTGCTTGAAAATGAGCCTCAAACATTTAAAGAAGCTATGTCTTCATCTGAGTCAACTTATTGGAAAGAAGCAGTCAATAGTGAGATCGAATCAATTTTAAGTAATCACACTTGGGAATTGACTGATCTTCCTCCAGGAAATAAACCTTTAGGATCAAAGTGGATCTTTAAAAGGAAAATTAAACCTGATGGGACTATTGACAAATATAAGGCTAGACTTGTAGTCAAAGGGTACAGACAAAAGGAAGGTCTGGACTACTTTGACACATACTCTCCAGTAACAAGGATAACATCAATTAGGATGTTAATGCACTAGCAGCAGTGCATAATCTTAAAATCCACCAAATGGATGTAAAGACAGCCTTCTTAAATGGAGAGTTGGAGGAAGAAATTTACATGGAACAACCTGAAGGGTTTATAGTTCCTGGTAAAGAAAAGAAAGTGTGCAGACTTGTGAAGTCACTTTATGGACTCAAGCAAGCACCCAAACAATGGCATACTAAATTGACCAAACTATGTTGGCAAATGGATTCAAGATCAACGAATGTGATAAATGTGTTTACATTAAAAACGTTATGAATCATGAAGTCATTGTTTGTTTATATGTTGATGACATGTTGATAATGAGTAAAGACATTGATGATATAAATGCTACTAAGCGCATGTTGTCTAGCAAGTTCGATATAAAGGACTTAGGAGTTGCTGATTTGATCTTAGGGGTCAGGATTATCAAAACTCCTCAGGGACTAGCATTATCTCAATCTCATTATATTGAAAAAGTATTGGATAAGTTCAAGTACTTAAATTTCAATATTGTCAAAACTCCAATTGATTTAAGTTGTACATTTCAAAAGAATGAAGGTCATAGTGACTCTCAATTGGAATATGCCAGAGTATTGGGAAGTTTGATGTATATTATGAATTGTACGCAACCAGATATAGCATGTGCTATTAGCAAACTGAGTCGGTTTACTAGTAATCCGAATCAAACTCATTGGATGACAATGAAACGTGTGTTGGGATATCTGAAATATACACAACACTATGCTTTGTATTATAATAAATATCCTGCTGTGATTGAAGGATATAGTGATGAAAATTGGATCACCGGATCAAATGAAGTAAAATCCACAAGTGGATATGTGTTCATACTTGGTGGAGGAGCAGTCTCTTGGAAATCGTCCAAACAGACATGTATTGCTCGCTCCACAATGGAATCTGAATTCATTGCTTTGGATAAGGCTGGTGAAGAAGCTGAATGACTCCAGAATTTCTTAGAGGATATTCCTTTCTGGCCCAAACCTGTTGGACCTATTTGCATACATTGTGATAGTCAAGCAGCAATTGGTAGGGCAGGGAGCGTTATGTACAACGGGAAGTCTCGTCATATACGACGGCGACATAACACCGTAAGACAACTGCTTCTCTATTGGAATTATCACAATTGACTATGTAAAGTCAAGGGATAATGTGTCAGATCCACTAACGAAAGGCCTAGTGAGAGAGGCAGTTGAAAGATCATCTAAGGGAATGGGTTTACGGCTTAGGACAAATCAGCATGACGGTAACTCTATCTAGCAGACTGGAGATCCCAAGAGCTAGATTCAAGGAGAAAAATAAAGTTGTGGCTGACGGTTCGACATTGTCAATTAACTCAATTCATTCTCATGATGAAAACAATGTTCAGGAACAAGGTTAAGACTTTAAGGCTTGTTAATGAGGTAATAAAGCTTAAATTTTTTAATGATTTGCTAAGTTTGGTAGATTTGACTAAATAGTGTATCTACGAGATGACACGGTTAGAAATCACCTATGTGAGTGTGAAGTGGAAGCCACTTCAAAGAGAATTTTATGTCAAAAGCCTATTCTCTATACACTCATGAAACCAGGAGGTGTTCATGGCTGAAACGAAAACAACCGTAAGAACCATAAACAGTAAAGGGTTAATTGTGTGACATATGGTTGTCTAGGTATACACCAAAGCTCGACGGTTCAAAGATATCACATCTACCGATTGACCGAGTATATCCGACATATGTTCACTACGGAAAGTCCAAGGGAAAACCTACTAATCCAGATGCAATTAATCCTTGCCTGTAAAGTACACAATTGTCCGTGCATTCCTATGTTATAACCATTCCCCATCAATGTGGGGGATTGTTGGGTATGTAGCAAGAATTGATGGGAAATAGAGGGAAAGAGAGGAATTTGAAAAGTTGAGAACTTGAATAGTTGGGAACTTGGAAAGTCCTCTTATGCTTTAATAAAAAGCATTTGTCCCTCATCGGTGGTGGAAAGAAAAATAGGAGAGTTTAAATACAGAAACACTCCTATTAATTGTTAAAAGGGTTGGAAAGAGGGACCCTCCTCGTGCCGTCGTCGTCGTCGCTCGCTCGTCTCGGCTTCGGCTTTGGCAAATGATCGATCGAGAGATTATTTTTTTGGATACAGTTTGTTTTAATTATTTAATTAATTATTTAATTAATTAATTAAATGGCCAAAAATGTTTTCAATTAATTAGTTGATAACAGAAACGTTTTCAATTTTTTAGTTGACTGACCCGATCCGACTCGGATCCGCGCGCGACCCATTTTATTTGAACTTTCCCGTTTTTATTTAAATTTCCCGCCATGACTGTTCTGAAAGGTTGCAACTTTCAAGAATAGTCATTACCATTTGAAAGGTTGTAAACTTTCATCAATGGTCGTATGGATTCTGAAAGGGTTGCAACCTTTCTGAACCTGTTCTTCTTGCCTATAAATACCATTCATTCTTCAGATTATTGACTTACGAATTTTCTGATTTTCTTCTTCTTCTTCTGCACAAACCTTTCTTCGTGTACTTTCCTGCTGTTGATTGGTTCGCTGACACCAGAGTTCTTGGTATCTATACTCTGGTGATTGAGATCATTTTACCCTGAGAGGTCATATTCCAAATCAAACCTCGGATACTAGAGGGGAATAATTTCCTTAAGGGGACACTGTGAGTTCAGTGGACTTGATCTTTTTCCTATTAAAAAAATTTCAGATTCTGGTACATTTTTTACAGATTTTAATTTTTACTTAATTGATTTCTGTTAATCTTTTGTACTGATTCTGAAAACTTTAGTTACTTCGTGTTTCTGTAAAGTTTTATCAGAATTAGTAATTCTGTTTTTCAAACACAGATTGACAACAATTATATCTTTGAATTGGGTGTAGACAATAAAATTCGCGTCGAGAAAACAATAATCAAGAACGGAAAATTATAGCAACAATCGTTTTATTATTTTAAGTGCGAGTGTTACAATCTCTATGATTCCTCTGAATTCGTCTTTTCAAATATAATTCAAAAGGGATTTAAAGCTTGATCTTGAACTTGGAATTTATCTTGATCTTGATCTCTATCTTGATCTTGATCTTTTTATGTTGAACTTTATCTTGATCTTGAACTTGAACTTGAACTTTATCTTGATCTTGACTTCTAATTGAATCCAAGGGCTTCGAGCTTGATCTTGAATCTGGTGGTCTTGATCTTGATCGTTCTTGATCTTTATCGTTCATGATCTTGATCGTTCTTGAAACTTGAATGCTTGAATCTTTAAACTTGTAGAGAAATCTGCGGCTTTTGATCCACGAGCTTTCTCTAGCTTCTTGTTAAAATTCTTGGTTCTCTTTTCTGAATTATGAGACCCCTATTTATAGTTTTAGAATAGAGGAGTTGCGATTGGAATAGGACTCCCTTCGACCAATCAGATTTAAGTGAAATATCATATGGGTTTTATGGAGCGGGCTTTAATTAAATTCATATTTATTTGAATTTAAATAAATAAATTAATTATATTAATCCATGATATTTATCTGGAGCAATATATTTATTAATTTAATATAATTCAAATCATTTAATAAATTTATATTTAAATAAATTTTAAATGATTACAAATGCCCCCTGCTTCAAGTCTTGTCGAGATATTTTATCTTTTAGAGACTAGGCTTGAAGCATTAACCGGTTACTAAATTCACCTTAGTTAAAAAAAATGAATTATAATTGAATTAACAATTATAATCCTACTCAATTTCATATTCCAATATATGTTTTATTGCCACAGCCAAAAAGGAATTGTAATTTAATTAGGAATTGTAATCCTACTCAACTTCAAATTTATATACCTTTTCTATTGTCCTAGCAAAAAAGGATTTGTTATTGTACTAGGAAAATAATTTTATTCTCATCACATGACATCTATAAATAGATGCATTGTATCCACAATTTTTTCAATTACGGATTGTGAGATACAAGCCATTGATGAAAGGGAGATAATTCAAGGTAACTTTCCTCTCTTTTTATGATTTTCGTCACTTTTTCTACAGCTTGACGCGTCTGTCGTAGAAAATTCATATCTCATTGTAGAAACATCTAAATTACAAACGGTTTGACTTTCCTGAAATTAGACTTCTTGATTTCTAACATATCCAAAATTCAGAATTTAATACCTTCAGAAGCTTTCTAGATGATTTTTTGAAGTTAGCTCTAGATTCTGCCATGCTAAACATTCGTCACTTTTTTACAGCTTGACATGTCTGTCGTAGAAAACTCATATCTCATTGTAGAAACATCGAAATCATGAACCGTTTGATTCTTCAGAAATTAGACTTTTTGATCTCTAACATATCCAAAATTCAAAATTTAATACTTTTAGAATCTTTCTAGATGAGTTTTGGAAGTTAGCTCTAGATTCTGCCATGCTGAAAATTTCAGATTTGTGTGGCTTCACTAAAACTTTTGTGTCTTGGTGTAGGAACGAAGTAATCACAAGCCGCTTGATTATTTCGAATCTACACACAAAGGTATTCAGTGTGTCCAAAAGTCAAAATTTAATACCTTTAGAATCTTTCTAGATGATTTTTTGAAGTTAACTTTAAACTCTGCTATGCTGAAAATTTCAGATTTTTGTTGCCTCACAAAATATTTAATATCTCAATATCAGAAGATCGTCGCAAAAAATGATTGTGATGGCTTGAAATTTTACTTCAAATCTTAGTTATCACCAAGAAAATATTGTCTTAAGTCTAACCTAGTTAGCTTAGAATGACTTTCAAGTCTCAAACGTCTCGACAGGTAACAATTTCTCCTCTACTTTTTTTTTTGTGTTGTCTTCCCCGTTTTTGTAGGTAGGCTTCAAAGGCCGATCGATGGAGAAGGTAGTCTTATGACTCAAAGGGATGAGTACACATTCCCTCCTTAAGAAAGGTAACTTCATGGTATTTTTAAGGCGAAAGCGGATAGATGTAAATCCCCGCCTTAAGAAAGGTAACTTCATGGTATTCTTAAGGCGAAAGCGGATAGATGAAAAAATCCCCGCCTTGAGAAAGGTAACTTCATGGTATTCTTAAGGCGAAAGCGGATAAATGAAAATCCCCGCCTTAAGAAAGGTAACCTCATGGTATTCTTAAGGCGAAAGCGGATAGATGAAAATCCCCGCCTTGAGAAAGGTAACTTCATGGTATTCTTAAGGCGAAAGCGGATAGATGAAAATCCCCGCCTTGAGAAAGGTAACTTCATGGTATTCTTAAGGCGAAAGCGGATAGATGTAAATCCCCGCCTTAAGAAAGGTAACTTCATGGTATTCTTAAGGCGAAAGCGGATAGATGAAAATCCCCGCCTTAAGAAAGGTAACTTCATGGTATTCTTAAGGCGAAAGCGGATAGATGAAAAAATCCCCGCCTTGAGAAAGGTAACTTCATGGTATTCTTAAGGCGAAAGCGGATAAATGAAAATCCCCCCGCCTTAAGAAAGGTAACTTTAACTTTATGGTATTCTTAAGGCGAAAGCGGATAGATGAAAATCCCCGCCTTGAGAAAGGTAACTTTATGGTATTCTTAAGGCGAAAGCGGATAGATGAAAATCCCCGCCTTGAGAAAGGTAACTTCATGGTATTCTTATGGCGAAAGCGGATAGATGTAAATCCCCGCCTTAAGAAAGGTAACTTCATTGTATTCTTAAGGCGAAAGCGGATAGATGAAAATCCCCGCCTTAAGAAAGTTAACTTCGTGGTATTCTTAAGGCGAAAACGGATAGATGTGAATCCCCGCCTTAAGAAAGGTAACTTTATGGTATTCTTAAGGCGAAAGCGGATAGATGTAAATCCCCGCCTTAAGAAAGGTAACTTTATGGTACTCTTAAGGCGAAAGCGGATAGATGTAAATCCCCGCCTTAAGAAAGGTAACTTCATGGTATTCTTAAGGCGAAAGCGGATAGATGAAAAAAATCCCCGCCTTGAGAAAGGTAATCTAAAGGTGTCAAGAGTTGAAAACTTCAAATTTAACACTTGAATAATTTAAAGGCTTCAACTTGCAAACTTAAGGATTTAAAGATCTCAACTTGCCGAATATTTGAAGACCTCAACTTGCAGACTTGAAGAATTTGAAGACGTCAACTTGCAAACTTGAAGAATTTGATGACGTCAACTTGCAAACTTGAAGAATTTGAAGACTTCAACTTGCAGACTTCAAGAATTTAAAGACTTCAACTTGCAAACTTGAAGAATTTAAGGACTTCAACTTGCAGACTTGAAGAATTCAACTCGTAGATTTAAAGATTTCAACTAGTGGACTTAAAGAATTTGAAGACTTCAACTTGCAGACTTAGAGGATCTGAAGGATCCAATTTGTAGACTTAAAGAATCAGAAGACTCAAACTTGTAGAAAAGAATTCAAAGACTTCAACTTGTTGACTTAAATAATCTGGAGACTTCAACTTAGAGACTTAAAGAATTTGAAGACTTCAACTTGCAGACTTGAAGAATCTGAAAACTCCAACTTGCAGACTTGAAGAATTTGAGGACTTCAACTCGTAGATTTCAACTAGCGGACTTAAAGAATTTGGAGACTTCAACTTGCAGACTTAGAGGATCTGAAAACTCCAACTTGCAGACTTAAAGAATCTGAAGACTTAAACTTGCAGAGAAGAATTCGAAGACTTCAACTTGTTGACTTAAATAATCTGGAGACTTTAACTTAGAGACTTAAAGAATTTGAAGACTTCAACTTGCATTCTTGGAATGAAGACTTCAACTTGTATTCTTAGAGGATTTGAAGACTTCAACTTGTATACTTCAAGGATTTTAAAAGCTTCAATAAGAAACTTCAAGCATGACGAAACTCATATTTTTCAAGGGTTTGCCCCCATCTATTGACCAATCAATACTTCGTACAAGTCTAACGTTTGATGAGACAAAAGATAAATAAGATACTTATCTCTTTAATTGTCATGTGACATCAAGTGGGAACATGTGTTTTTTTGACAGTCATGCAACTGAACTTAGAATATGGTTCTAAGCGCCTACGTACCTCGGTGAAAAGGATCAAGTCACAACGTAGTTCTGGGGGATTGAGTTGTTTTTTTTTTTGGTTGTGCCGTACATAGTTTATACTCTTGCGGGCCAGGAGTGACATGCAGTTTAGGTTCGTACCTTAAGGAGCATCATCTTACTTCAAGGGTAGTACCTCTTTAGGAATTTGGCGTTAATAGGACTGATTCTTAAGCCATCAGCATCAACAAGCTTGTAAGCACCATTTGAATATGCTTCTTGTACGACATATGGTCCATCCCACTTTGAGGTAAATTTGCCCCCAGACTTGTGCGAAGTAATGATGGGTCTTCTTACTGCGAGAACTTGGTCTCCAACTTGGAAACACCTCAAGCGAACCTTTTTATTGAAAGCACGAGATAAACGAGCTTGATAACATTCAAGGTTTTGTTGGGCTTCTAGCCTTTTTTCATCAAGTGCTTCTAACTCAGCAAGACACAGTCGAGCATTGTCTTCTTTAGTGAGCCCTTCTTGGATAGCAAGTCTCAAGGAAGGTATTTGACGCTCAAATGGCAAGACTGCTTCAACTCCAAAAGCAAGTGAATATGGTGTTGCTTGAGTTGGAGTACGGTATGTCGTTCTATATGCCCACAAAGCTGCTTCCATTCTTTCATGCCAATCTCGTTTGGACTTGGAGACAACTTTCTTGAGCAGGTTACATAGAGTTTTGTTGAATGCTTCAGCAGGACCATTGGCGGCAGCATGATACATAGAAGATTTACGCTGCTTGAAGTAAAAAAGATCACAAATTTTGTTCATTAACTTGTTATCAAATGGCTTCCCATTGTCAGTTATTATGTATCGAGGGATACCAAAGCGATAGATGATATTCACTCGGATAAAATTTGCAACATTCTCTTTCTTCACTTCCTTAAGGGCGACAACTTCAGCCCACTTTGAGAAGTAATCTGTTGCAGACAAGATATACAAGAGTCCACCAGAAGATTTTGGTAGTGGCCCTACAACATCCAGTCCCCAAGCGTCAAATGGCCACGATGCGATGGTTGGGTGCAATACTTCGGGTGGCTGATGAATTAAATTCGCATGAAATTGACAAGCGTCGCACCTCCGGGCATAATCTAAGCAATCTTTCACCATGGTTGGCCAGTAATACCCCATCCTCTTTATGTGAAAGTGAAGTTTTGGTCCAGATTGATGTGATCCACATACTCCTGAGTGTGCTTCTTGCAGAGCTTGAATTGCTTCTTCCTCTCCCAAACATCGTAATAGCACACCCTCAAATGATCGCCTATGTTTTATTCGAAAAAGGTATTTTCGTAAATTTGCAATTTTTTAGAGTCGCCACTGAATTTTTAAGAAAAATCAAGAAAACTTATAGTTTTTCAAAAGACTTTAAACAGAAAAAATCTATTGAAAACATTTAAAGGGTTCGGGAATTCCTATTGTATTTTAGGAAGGTGTTTAAGGCACCTAAAATACCCGTTAAATACGGTTATCCGGCAACTAACTTAATTTGGCTAAAAAATTGTTATTTGATAAAAATTTGTTTGGAAAGATAGCGAATTAAAATACTAACTTATCTAAATGAGTTATTTACAAAATTTATTGGGTTTTTAGTTGATAAAACAATTAAGGCACTTTCTGGGGATTCGGATTTTCCTTAACTTAAAACTAACTAATCACGTAAAGCAAGTAAATAAACAAGAAATAATAGAGAGGGAAAGAGACTTGGGTCCAAATCCGGGTTCTGTTCGCCTTGACCGGAAATTTGGACCCACCTGTTTTGGGTTTTTGACCCATTTTTCTTTTTTTCGTACCTGTCCTAAACTAAGCAAATAATAATACAAAGTAAATACAATAAAGTAAAAGACAACAAGGGCTTATGCCCAAAATAAATACTATGCGATAATTTAAAAAATAAAACGGGTTTTCCAATCCATCTTCTCCGACTTTCTTCAAATTCTCATGCTAGTTCAACGTCAAGAATCTGTCCACCGGTTTTGAACTCGAAGTGAACGGAATGGAGCCTCCTTGGCTCGGAGAGAGGTGCATGAGAATAAATAGTGGTTGAAATAGGATGAGCTCATCCCATAATCATGCAGAGACAAGGGATACACAATTAATAAGAGTTGAAGAGAAATGGATATAAATAAAAATTTCCACCTCAGTAAACAAAAGATAACAAATTATAATGCTAATTTCATGTAATGACAAAAGATACACGCCGGTGGTTCATTTAAGATAATCGAGATACTAAACATTTTTTTTTTTTTTTTTTTAGCCAGTAATGAATTCCAAACGGTAAAGAGATGCACATAAGGGACTCACATGATAAAAAGGTGATCGACACTTACAACATATAAAAGAATTAAAATTTGCATGCACCAATACAAGATAGCCTATAAAATTTTATAGCAAATTCCTTTGAAAATTTTACTACCACCCATTTATAACATGAGAAAATTCAACACGGGGCAGCAAACACTGAGATTAAAATGAGTGAGAACCCACCCACCGCTAACAATAAAGAGGAAACCAAATCAAACTAGACCGATCACGTCACGATTTCAAGCTTGGAACATACTAACTTACAGATCGAACAAAAGACTTGTCAAGAACATCAAAATGATAACCCAGATGTACCACTAAAGACCAATGGCTATTCAAATTAATTATAAATAATACTCTTGCAAATGGAACTCTTTATCAATACACTCTTTAACATTAAACCAACAATATTGCTTTTTTAAGGAAGTGGAAACAGAGGAAATGATCAATCTGAAGCCTGTGACTAACTATTGGCACTTAACCTTATACTAAAAGAGTAAAAGAAAAACATGCATACAGTAGACGAAACTAAACAAAATTATGTTTCACAAAGTTGAAAGAAAGAAAAGAAATAAGAAAACAAAAGCAAAACAAAGGTATACATATGTAAAACAAACCAACAGTGAGGCAAGAATCATGAAACGAGCATAATAATACTCTAGCAATATCTTAGAACAGGAGAGGCAACAAATCACGCTAAACATAAAATGACATAGCTAAATACGCATATCCCGAAATCAATATCGCAACTAACTCAAATGGAAACACCCAAGAACTGACACCACCCCTAAACAAATAAAGCACAAATAATGGCTGATCAATCCATCGCCAATACAAAAGCGATTTTCGACGCCACCGGATGAACAGAGAAGACGTGAAAAGAGAAGCAAAAGAGGGGATGTTACCTTCTTCCGGGCAGCTGGACTGAGACGAGGCGAGCAGGGGAGGCAGCAAACACCTAAGCTTGACGTTAAACTCGGACACCTACGTATAAGTTCTATATGTATATATTTATGCTGCCAATATTTCTCACACAAAGTTTCTAAGAAAGGATGAAAATTTTTTTTCTTTCTTTTCTAACAAAACTCCCGTATCTATTCCTCTGTGATAAAGAAATCTCACCAAATTTTCCAACCCAAATTTCCCAAAAAAAAACCCCTTTTTCTAAAGAAGACGAGGGGTTTATATAGAGGAGCTTTTTTTTTTTGGGGTTTTGGCGGAGGGAGGGCGGAGGAAATCCGAGAAAGACCTGGGGTAAAAACTTGATTTTCTGTCCCCATTTGAAATCCCAAAACCTAAAGGGATAAGGTTTGAAACGGAATGGTACAAATTTGTCTTATTCTCCAATGGCAAGATGAGCATAGCCGTCCGATTTGAGGGAAAGGACGAGAGGGGAGAGGAGATTTCGACACCTCGCTGCTCTCTCGTACCAATCTCTGGCTCTCTCTGAAAAACGTACGAAACGTAGTGGAGTCGATGAGAGAGGGGACGATTCACTCGCGAGGGAGATGGGAGGAACAGAGAGGAGGGCGTTTGGGGGGAGGTTTTGCGCGTGAGGGAGATGGGAGGGGGTTTCTGGGAATTTCCTTCGCATCTGGTTGTTGGGGAAGATGAAGAAGGGGTCGGGTCAGGTTAAAAAAAAAGGGAATTGGGTCGGGTGGAAAAGGGAAATTGGATTTTGGGCTGGGAATTAAATTAAAAGGGAATGGGCCAGGAAGGAAATGGGGTGGAGTGGGAATGGGAATTGAATTGGGTCAACTAGAAAAAGAAGGAGGCCCAAATTTGGCTTTTAAAGAGGAGAAATTTTTTAAAATGTCAATATTTTAGCATTTAATGGGATCTCTTGTCAACATTTTCAATATTTATTAAAAATATCAATATTTTAATTTGTTATTCTTCTAATATATGTATTCTTTTATTTGTTTGATTTGAAAGAATATATTTATTTAATAACAAAAAGGAGAAAATTATGGATAAAATATTTTTTAAAAAGGAACATATAAATTCTCATAAAGTAATTGATTGTATTCATTCCCATATGTATGATATGTGAATTTATATTCTTTATGGTTTTCATGTTTGAATTTGTATAATGATATTTGTATTTCTTTATTAGTTTGTATTCATTATAATAGATATACCAAATGAATTTGTAGTTATTTAAGAAGTATATTTGTATCCATATACTTATGTAAATTCATGTTCATCTAGAAAAGATACAACATTGATTTGTATATTTTTCAAAAACATATATTCTTTCTTAAGATTCCAACAATATTTGTATTTCAGTCATCAAAACGTACAAATTTACAATCTTAGTAATAATCAAAATTTATATTAAAAAAATAATTGTATTTCATGACAAAAAAGTATTTCTTATCTGTTATACAAATATATTGTATCCAATGTCTAATTTATAGAACATCTACTAAATAGGATTTCAAATTATTTTGTATTTCAAGGCCTACAACAAAATCAAAACAATTCAATCATTCACTATTGTATTCCAAAAATATTATTTTGAAATATGACTGGTGATTCTATACTTTCATCTCCTTTTGGTTCTTCTGCATTTGAGAAAGATGCAAAAATACTTCAACTCATACAAATGTTGATGCCGTCCAACAGAGTATCTTGGATGAGTAATTGCCCTAAAACTCTCAAATTGAACAGTGACAGTCTAACCTTTAAATCCATTAATGGATAGTAACTTATGAAGATATTCAAGTGAAGATTCAACATAAAAAATATGATTCAGATCCATTTTTGAATAACTTTTTCAATAGCCATTTTTGAATCATTTTCAAACAAATTAAAAAATCGGTAGTTATTGAATACCTGATCAACGAAATCAGTCAAATTCACTTCAAAATTCCAATCGATTATTTCAAAATTTCTTCCTTAATGGAAACAATCGCAACTCAATCGAATTCGTTGAAAATCTTGTGAATAATTTCTGAGATTTCTTTAAAAAAGGGAGAAATTTGATTTAAAAAAGCAAGATTTAAGTTACTTGGGGATATGTGATAATGAAAGAAATCATGAGAGAGAAAGAGAAAGAGAAAGGATAGAATTTGGGTAAAAGAATTAGAGAGAGAAAAGTTTGTAATGGAGTCTTCTTTTTTTTCATTCGCACGTATTTGAGTAAAAAAGTGGGGCCCATTTGAGAAATAAAAGGAACGTAGAAGAGTTATATTAGAATACACTTAATTAGTTAAAATATTGACATTTTGACATTTTTGATAATTATTTTAAAGTGTAGATGTTTTTAATAATTATGTTAGGAATTTTGACTAGTTAGCTAATTTATCCTTTAAAGAGTTTAAGGGAAAATAGGTTAGATTTAATAAATAGCCAATTGAATTAAGATGATAAATTTGGCTAAACTTTAAATAAAACGAATTTGTATTAATTATTCAACGAGCTTCTTTATTTTAGTAATATAATTATTTAATTGTAAAATAGTGATTCAAAATATAACCATAATTTAAACTAAATTATTTAAATAGAATACTTACTAAAATTTAATATATTTTGAGAAATAATCGTAAAATAAACCAACTATGTACATAATCATGTAAAATATATAGGCTATCTAAAAATTATAAGAAAAATGACAAAAGTATTCAAAATAACATAAAGTTCATACATTATTATTATTATATTTTCCCCCAAAATTTATAAAACTAATTATTTTATATTGTTTGGAAATTTAAGAAGCTCGAGAACTAATTTATATCGGGGAGGATCGAAATTGGGTGTCAACAACTGTCCCTCATTTTACTTGGGTTGATGCAAGCAATTCGAGGAAAATAAAATTGACCGAACCAATTTTGACCAACCCCATTCATCTTTAAGGGAAGGATTTGGCAAAGGGTTTAGGAATTATGGACGAACCCTTGAAACGGGTTTCCTACATATCTCAGGCTATATGAGAATTCAGGCCATTTGTAGTCCGATAAGCTTGATTTAACGCACGACTTTGAAAGAATTCAAAAGCCACCTCGATACCGAATTATGAAGGTATCGAAATGCTCGAGCATAAAATTGGAGAGCGAATATTGGAATACAACCGAGTTTTAACATTGAGCCCGCCTACATATCCTTACACCTCAGGAATCAGGCTGTTTGTAGTTCGACTCGATCGGTTGAAAAGGAAATCTATTATGCTAGATAACCTTCGGTTTTGGACAAGTGACAAATTAAATGAGTATGAAAAGGAGGCTTGTAACCTCTTAGCCATGAATGTGGCGCGCTTCACACCCATAATTAAGAACTTACACGGACATAATTTCCAAAACTCTTGGTACATCGTCACTCAGATTGTAAACTTGCCCCCGGTAGACCAAAATTCCGGGTGCAAAACTGAAACTGACAAAAACGAAGAAAAACCCACATGCCTTAAGATAGGGGTGTGGTTTGATTGTGGTGGAAGTCGCTCCTCTGCTCGCGTCCTAAGAGTTTGATAACCTCTTTGGACTATGTCCCAGTTCGCTGCTAAGAAAAGGTTCCACGTTGTGCTGCATCCTTTTAATGTCGTCCGCACCTGTGGTATGTTTTGGAGAATTCATCTCTTCGGATGCTCTCGACAAAGACCGAGATAAAACTCGTCAGCATAAAAAATGCAATTTAAATGGGAGACAGTGTCTTTTACCGTGTCGACACTTAATTATTCTCCTCGACGTTTGACGTCAACTCGATCGGTTTGACGTAAAGCAAATAAAGCTTATGTCTGGTGTTTGCAATGTAATCTTCAATGTACTCTTCATTTGATGTCGAAATAAATAAAACTGATGAAGTATCGATATTTTCTCTTGATATCGTCTTCGATGCTCTTCTTGATGCTTACTTTTAACATAAATAAAAGAAATGCAGTTGATGCCGGATGGGTGAACACTTCTCTTAAGATGCACGATTTTACTGTGGTAGTGCATGATTTCTGGCGGGGTATGTATATCTTCCGGCGATGCATAATTTCTTGCGGGGTATGAAATCTTCCCGCGATGCATAAATTCCGCAAGGTGTGAAATCTTCTTGCGATATATAAACTTTTGCGAGGCATGAAATCTTCTCGCAATGCATAAATTCCGCAAGGTATGAAATCTTCTTGCGATGTATAAATTTCTGCGAGGCATGAAATCTTCTCGCGATGCATAAATTCCGCAAGGCATGAAATCTTCTTGCGATGTATAAATTTCTGCGAGGCATGAAATCTTCTCGCGATGCATAAATTCCGCAAGGTATGAAATCTTCTTGCGATGTATTAATCTCTGCTAGGCATGAAATCTTCTCGCGATTCATAAATATTAACTTGCAATGCATGATCTTCCGCGATGCATGATTATTAACTCGCGATGTATGATTATTAACTCGCGATGCATAAATATTGACTCGCAATGCATGTTCTTTCGCGATGCATGAATATTGACTCGCGATGCATGTTCTTCCGCGATGCATTAATATTGACTCGCAATGCATGTTCTTCCGCGATGCATGAATATTGACTCGCGATGCATGTTCTTCCGCGATGCATGAATATTGACTCGCAATGCATGTTTCTTCCGCGATGCATGAATATTGACTCGCGATGCATGTTCTTCCGCGATGCATGAATATTGACTCGCGATGCATGTTCTTCCGCGATGCATGAATATTGACTCGCGATGCATGTTCTTCTACTATGCGTGAATATCCTCTTGTGATTAAATCTTGATGTCATTCTTGATACCAAATGAAGATAGTGCTTAAATCGAGCAACGTAGCGATCTTCGGAGTGTCTTCATGTCATCTTAATTGACGGTAATGGTAAAATGACTTCCGGATAGTATATCGCCGTGATCGGCAATAATATAACTGACCCCTCCGGGTAATGTATAATATCATATCTGACATTATGATGCAATGACATCTCTTACGGCAATCGTAAATTCTTCCTCGCTTGATTCACCTTCGAATCTAGCTTGACGTTCCTTATAAACTTCACGTTGTTGGGAATTGACTGAAATAAACAAATCATGTTCCCAAGTCTTCGACGTTAGCAATATAACATGGTTCCTGCAATCCAGAAAAACTATTTATTTATTTTTTTGGGAGAGTTTTCTCCTCCCTTGACTTCTCCATAATTATCGATCGGAGGAATCTGCTGATATCAAATCGAAGATATAAGCCTACATCCACAAAAAAATTGTTAGTTTTAAAAACGAACTGATCCGTGTCGATTCTTCAATCGTCCGCTCCTCGTCCTGCTATCTCTGGTTGTTTTCCAGATCTCCTAACTCTTGATAGACAAGAAAGAATATTTATGCCAAAACAAATGAAACATAAAAGAAAATATTTTAGAAAAATAAATTTTTGAGAAGTAATATTTTGAAAAGGGGCACTGCCAAATGTCATGTCACGTCAGGCTTATCGAACTTCTCTGAGCTTGATGATTGGGAGGTATATCTGATTATGCGATGGGGAATATTCAGAGTCACTCTAGACTGTCGATAAACCCATGCTAAAATTTTGAGGTCATCCTCAAAATTTCTGTCCCAGTTACAAGTTTTGTTTATCTTCAAATGTCGGTAAGTAAATCCATGGAATTTTCGATATCCTCTCGAAAATTCTGTCCCAGTTGCAAATCTTGAAGTAGGTTCAGTCTCGACTTGCTGAGGAAAAATCATTTCTTGAGAATTTTTGAGCCCCTCTCAAAAATTCTGTCCCAGTTTCTATTGTAAAGAGGAATAGAAATCTTACGGGAGATATGACCGAACCCTTGTGGCGCCTACGTATCCCGTTGAGGCAGGAATCAGGTCAAACATAGTTCCCCCAAGGCTAACATCAATAAGAAAATTACAAAGAAACCGACCGAGGCCGACATAGGCCGCCTACGTATCTCATTCTTGAGAATTCAGGTCGAACGTAGTTCAAATACAAGGAAATATTTAAAAGGGAATAAAGGGGGGACCGAGGCCGACATAGGCCGCCTACGTATCTCATTCTTGAGAATTCAGGTCAGACGTAGTTCATTACAAGAGGGATAAAATTTTAAACAAAACAAATACAAGCAAAATGGAACAATTACAAGTAAATGACAAAAAAACAAACTGAAACTTTACACATACTATCTCTTGACAGCATCTGAGTTGATTGGTTTCGGCCATGCAGTGCCATCCATCTCCGATAGGACCAACGCACCTCCAGATAATACTTTGCGAACCATGTACGGCCCTTGCCAATTTGGTGCGAATTTTCCTTTGTACTCGTCTTGATGAGGAAAAATGCGCTTAAGTACTAACTGCCCAATTTCAAAAATTCTGGCTCTGACTCTCTTGTGGAAAGCTCGAATCATTCTCTGTCGATATAGTTGACCATGACAAACGGCAACCATTCTCTTCTCATCGATCAAAGTTAACTGATCAATTCTCTTGCTAACCCATTCAGCATTACTCAGCTCAACTTCTTGGATAATTCTCAAGGACGGTATTTCAACTTCGGCGGGTATGACTGCTTCTGTTCCGTACACTAACAAGTATGGAGTAGCTCCAGTCGACGTCCTGACAGTCATTCGGTAACCCAATAAAGCATATGGCAACATCTCATGCCAACCTCGGTGATTGTCAATCATTTTCCTCAGAATCTTCTTACTATTCTTATTGGCAGCCTCTACAGCTCCATTCATTTGCGGACGATAAGCGGTTGAGTTTCGGTGAGTAATCCTAAACTGCTCACATATCTCTCTCATCAGGTGACTATTGAGATTTGCACCGTTATCAGTAATGATGGATTCTGGCACTCCAAATCTGCATATTTTATTATTGCGAACAAAATCGGCTAGAACTTTCTTGGTGACCGATTTGTATGAAGTTGCTTCCACCCACTTGGTGAAGTAATCAATAGCAACCAAGATAAATCTATGTCCATTGGAAGCGGCTGGCTCTATCGGACCGATGACATCCATGCCCCAAGCTATAAACGGCCAAGGTAAACTCATAGCATTAAGTTCGTGAGGCGGCACTCGTATCAAATCACCATGCACCTGACATTTATGACACTTCTGCACAAACTTGCAACAATCATTCTCTATAGTCATCCAGAAATAACTGGCTCGAAGGATTTTTCGTGCTAAAGTGAGCCCATTCATATGCGTTCCACACACTCCAGCATGTATTTGTTCAATAAGCTTTGCGGCTTCAACAGCATCGACACATCTTAGAAGACTCAAATCCGGAGTTCTCTTATAAAGGACTTCTCCACTTAGAAAGAAATTGAGAGCCATGCGGCGTATCGACTTCTTTTGATTGGATGTAGCATCTTCTGGATAAATACCAGACTCCAAGTATTTCTTTATATCAAAATACCAAGGCAAACCATCTGGTTCTGCTTCAACATATGAACAGTGGACTGGATGCTCTTTGAACTCTATATCCAAAGGATCACTATAATTGGTATCCGGATGTTTGATCATTGATGCAATGGTGGCAAGAGCATCGGCCAACTCATTTTGTATCCTAGGAGTATGTCTGAACTCGATCTTATGGAATCTCTTACATAACTTCTGTACATACTGTACGTAAGGTATGATCTTCGGGTTTTTCACAGCCCATTCTCCTTGAACTTGATGAATCAAAAGATCTGAGTCTCCAATAACCAACAACTCATAGACGTTCATGTCGATGGCCATTTTCAAGCCCAGAACACAAGCTTCATATTCGGCCATGTTGTTCGTGCAATTAAATCGGAGCTTAGCTGCCATGGGATAGTGCTGACCAGATTCTGACACTAGAACTACCCCAATACCTTTTCCCTGGTGATTCGCCGCTCCATCAAAGAACAACCTCCAACCGGGATATGCTTCAGAAATATCTTCACCCACAAATGACACTTCTTCGTCATGAAAATAAGTCTTGAGCAGTTCATACTCTTCATCAACAGGATTTTCTGAAAGATGATCAGCCAAGGCCTGTGCTTTTATTGCCTTCTGGGTCACATACACAATATCAAATTCACTCAACAACATTTGCCACTTTGCTAACTTTCCTGTTGGCATCGCCTTTTAGAAAATATACTTCAACGGATCCATTCTGGAAATAAGATATGTGGTATAAGAAGACAAGTAATGCCTCAATTTCTGAGCAAGCCAAGTCAAAGCACAACATGTTCTCTCCAACAGAGTGTAACGAGATTCATATGGGGTAAACTTTTTGCTTATGTAATAGATAGATCTTTCCTTCTTCCCTGTCTCATCGTGTTGACCGAGCACGCATCCGAATGCACTATCTGATACGGACAAATATAGCAACAAAGGACTCCCTTCTCGTGGAGGGACCAATACTGGCAGATTTGACAAATAGCTCTTGATAGCATCAAAAGCAGTCTGACACTCTTCAGTCCACTTCATTGGAGCGTCTTTCTTCAACAACTTGAAGATAGGCTCACACACCACGGTTGATTGAGCTATGAATCGACTAATGTAGTTCAACCTCCCTAAGAAACTCATCACCTCTTTTCTCGTCTTCGGCGGAGGTAACTCTTGAATTGCTTTAATTTTAGAAGGATCGAGCTCTATACCCCTTCTACTGACTATAAATCCCAACAACTTGCCGGCTGGAACTCCAAAAGCGCATTTGGCGGGATTTAATTTCAAGTTGTAACGACGCAAATGATCAAAGAACTTCTTCAAATGCATCAAGTGGTCTGAACTCTCGCGGGACTTGATTATGACGTCATCTACATACACCTCAATCTCCTTATGAATCATGTCATGAAATATGGTCGTCATAGCCCTCATATAGGTAGCACCAGCATTCTTGAGGCCAAATGGCATCACTCTGTAGTGATATACACCCCACGGTGTAATAAAAGCTATCTTTTCCGCGTCTTCTTCATCCATCAAAATTTGGTGATAACCCGCATAACAGTCCACAAATGACTGCATCTCATGTTTGGCGCAGTTGTCAATCAAAATATGAATATTCGGCAACGGAAAATTATCCTTCGGGCTGGCCTTGTTGAGATCTCTATAGTCAACACAAATCCTGATTTTCCCGTCCTTTTTGGCAACCGGAACGATGTTGGCCAACCAGGTTGGATATTGTGTTACTTCCACCAATCGGGACTCTATTTGCTTGGTGATTTCTTCCTTAATCTTCAAACTCAGTTCAGGCTTGAATTTTCGAGTTTTTTGCTTCACCGGCTCGAACCCTGGGTTAATCGGTATCTTATGAGATACAACATCGGTACTCAACCCTTGCATATCACCGACTTTCCAAACAAACACATCACTATATTCGGCAAGCAAGTGAACCAGGCTCTCCTTCTGAACCTCATTTAGGTGGATGCTGATTTTAACCTCTTTGACACACTCTTGGTTGCCCAGGTTTACCATTTCAGTTTCTTCTAAATTTGGTTTATACTGATTTTCAAACTGACGAAATTCCTTGGCAACATACTCCGGTTCCTCACTTTCCTCTCCGTAATCATCAACCTCATCATCACCTGCCTCATTTTGTTCATTCAGCTCGTGACACGACATGACATTGGCAGGTTTAAACTTTACCTTACTGAAACCATAAATAAACAAAGTTAGAAAATCAAAGCATGACAGATGATTAAATAAACCGAATTAAAAAATAAAAGAGGCTTTCATAAAAATTGAAAAACAATGCAAACTTTTGCCATGGCAGAGCCATATTACCTTTTTGAACATCACGACGGGAATTTAAAAGTTCAAATAGTTAAAATGCAAAATGGTGGGTCTCGGGCCTCTTCCGGACTACCACCGATTAAAACATGCATAAAATGATGCCCTTCTACCAAGGAGTTCGGGAGACCAGGATGGGCGTGGAGGTCCAGTTCTGCAATGTCTCTCCGGGCTCAGCATCACGGAATCCTGTCAGCTCGACCTCTTCTTCAATAATGGCATCTATCTCTTCAAAAAGGCCACAAATTCCTTCCCCCAGGTTCTCCTCCTCTGCATGCTCACGAACTGGGAATGATTGATATAGATGAGGGATTGGTTTAGCTAATGCTTGATCATTCTTCTTTTTCAGCTTCAAATCATCATGTGGGGATGTACCCCAAACCATATCTAGCTCCTTTGACGGGGACCGGAACAGGCTCAATGATTCCTTGGGAATTTCTTCCCAATCCAACACCTGGTTCAAAACCATTCTGCAGCATCACAGTGGCTATCATCTTATACACGGCAGGCATATGAGGCTGTGGGGCCAAATCCTCACCAGTGGCATTTACCAGCTCCACTGTATAGAAATCGGTACCCCGAGATACTTCATCAATAATCGGCGCCTGTCTACCAGAGCGATTCCCTTCACCATGAATAACCAACTCTTCATTTCTCCAAACGAGCTTCATCATCTGATGCAAAGTAGAAGGCACAGCTCCAGCCATATGAATGAAAGGCCTTCCCAGAAGAAGGTTGTAACTTGTATCAATATCTAAGACTTGGAACTGTGTGCTGAACTCCGCCGAACCCATTTGGATGACCAGATTTACCGCTCCCAAGGTATCTCTTTGGACCCCATCAAAGGCCCTTACGCTGACTTGGTTTTGCTCCAACTTTCCCAAGTCAAAATGTAACTACTTCAGTGTCGACAATGGACAAATATTTAAGCCGGATTCGTCATCTACCAAGACACGATTTATGACCTTCTCCCGATATATCACAGTGATGTGTAGCGCCTTGTTATGTGACCTCCCTTCAATAGGCAACTCATCGTCACAAAAGCTGATTCGGTGCCCTCGAATAACTTGATGAATCATGGCAGCCACGTTATCACTACTTGTACCTGAGGGTACGTATGTGTCATCGAGAGCTTTCATTAAGGCCCGCCTATGTTATTGAGAACTCATCAACAGGGCCCACACGGAGATCTGAGCCGGGGTCTTCTCTAAATGTTTGACGATGGAATAATCCTTTGGTTGCATCCTTCTCCAGAATTCTTCCGCTTCTCCTTCGCTTATCGGCCTCTTGGCCTGGTCCTTCTTCTGTCCTCCGAGAGTTTCAATAACAAACTTAGGCTTGACGAGAGTTTATGACGGCACCAAGGCAACAACCTTTGTAGGTGTCAAAATGACAAACTCTCTTTTTTCTTTGACGCTTAAAGAAGCGACAACCCTTTCCAAGTCCTCATGCACAATGGGAGTAATCATCTTTGTTCCACACCCGTCTTCATCTGTTTCAATCATATTAACATTGCCACCTCCATGATTCGGCAACGGGTTTGTATTGACATTTGGCGCCACCGGTTG
>JABWTJ010000782.1:87500-99844 GCA_016801875.1 Solanum sitiens | reverse complement strand
TCTGTAGTCGACACAAATCCTGATTTTCCCATCTTTTTTGGCGACTGGAACAACGTTGGCCAACCATGTTGGGTATTGAGTCACTTCTACCAGCCGAGACTCAATCTGTTTGGTGATCTCCTCTTTAATTTTCAGACTCAACTCGGTCTTGAACTTTCGAGTTTTTTGCTTCACCGGCTCGAACCCTGGATTAATCAGTAATTTGTGGGACACGACATCGGTGCTCAGTCCTTGCATGTCACTGACTTCCCAGACGAACACATCAATGTATTCATCAAGTAAGTGAATCAGGCCTTTCCTTTGATCCTCACTCAAGTGAATACTGATTTTAACGTCTTTGACACACTCTTGGTCGCCTAGGTTTACCGTTTCAGTCTCCTCTAAGTTCGGCTTGTGCTGATTTTCAAACTGCAGAAATTCTTCAGCAACATATTCCAGTACCTCATTTTCCTCTTCGTATTCATCAACCTCATCATCAACTGCCTCACTTTGTTCATTCAGCTCGTGACATGACACGACATTGGCAGGTTTAAAACTTATATTACTGAAACCATAAATAGACAGAGTTAGAAAATCAAAGCATAACAGATGATTAAATAAACAAATTTTAAAAATAAAAGAGGCCTTCATTAAAACGAAAAATGCAAACTTTGGCCATGGCAGGGCCATATTGCCTTTTTAAACATCGCGATGGGAATTCAAAAGTTCAAACAGTTAAGAAAATGCAAAATAGTGGGTCACGGCCCTCTTCCGGACTACCACCGATTTAAACATGCATAAAACAATGCCCTTCTACCAAGGAGTTTGGGATATCAGGATGGGCGTGGAGGTCCAGTTCTGCAACGTCTCTCCGGGCTCATCATCACGGAATCCCATCAGCTTGACCTCTTCTTCAATAATAGCATCAATTTCTTCAAAAAGGCCACAGATTCCTTCCCCCAGGTCCTCCTCCTCGGCATGCTCGCGAACTGGAAAGGATTGATACAGATGAGGGATTGGCTTGGCCAATGATTGATCCTTCTTCTTTTTCATCTTCTCATCGTCATCTGTGGGGACATACCCCAATCCATATTTCGCCCCCTTGGCAGGAACTTGAATGGGCTCAACAATTCCTTGGGAATTCCTTCCCAACCCAAAACCTGGTTCAAAACCACCTTGCAACATCACAGTGGCAATCATTTTATACACAGAAGGCATGAGAGGCTGTTGGGCCAAGTCTTCACTGATGGCATTTACCAGCTCCACTGTATAGAAATCGGTACCTCGAGACACTTCATCAATAATCGGCGCCTGTCTACTAGAGCGATTCCCTTCACCATGGATAACCAACTCTTCATTTCTCCAAACGAGCTTCATCATCTGATGCAAAGTAGAAGGCACAGCTCCAGCCATATGAATGAAAGGTCTTCCCAGAAGAAGGTTGTAGCTTGTATCAATATCCAAGACTTGGAACTGCACACTGAATTCTGCCGGACCTATTTGGATGACCAGAGTTACCGCTCCCAAGGTATCTCTTTGGACCCCATCAAAAGCCCTCACGTTGACTTGGTTTTGCTCCAACTTCCCCAAGTCAAAACGTAACTGCTTCAGTGTCGACAATGGACAAATATTCAAACCGGATTCGTCATCTACCAAGACGCGATTTATGACCTTCTCACGACATATCACAGTGATGTGTAGCGCCTTGTTATGTGACCTCCTTTCAACAGGTAGCTCATTGTCACAAAAGCTGATTCGGTGCCCTCGAATAACCTGATGAATCATGGCAGCCACGTTGTCACTACTTGTACCTGAGGGTACGTATGTATCGTCGAGAGCTCTCATTAAGGCCTGCCTATGGGATTGAAAGCTCATCAGTAGGGCCCACACGGAGATCTGAGCCGGAGTCTTCTCTAAATGTTTGACGATGGAATAATCCTTTGGTTGCATCCTTCTCCAGAATTCTTCCGCTTCTCCTTCGCTTATCGGCCTCTTAGCTTGGTCCTTCTTCTGTCCTCCGAGAGCAAGCTCGTCAGGAGTGTAACACCTTCCAGACATGGTCATGCCTTGAGCAGCAGCGGTTTCAATAACAAACTTAGGGTTGACGAGAGTTTCTGACGGCACCAAGGCAACAGCCTTTGTAGGTGTCAAAATAACAAACTCTCTCTTTACTTTAACGCTTAAAGAAGCGACAGCCCTTTCCAAGTCATCGTGAACGATGGGAGTAATCATCTTTGTTCCACACTAGTCTTCATCTGTCTCAATCATATTGACATTGCTGCCTCCATGATTCGGTAACGGGTTTGTGTTGACATTTGGTGCCGCCGGTTGGAGAGAAACTACCTCCTGATCGATCAGATCCTGGATTTTGTGCTTAAGGTTGATACAATCTTCCGTGTCATGTCCAACACTGTTGGAATGATAAGCACATCTTTGATCTGGCTTGTAGAACTTTGAATCGACATCCACGGGCTTGGGCCCCACAGGGTGGATGTATCCAGCCGCAGCCAGTCTCTCATACAGTTTGGTCCGGCTTTCAGCGAGTGCAGTAAAGTTCTTGAAGGCCTCTTCTCAAATCTGGGTCGGGGGGGATCATAACTTCCTTGTGGGGGAGGCGTCTGTTGATAACCTTAGTTGTTCGGACGTGGAGCTTGATTTCTGGGATATGGGTTTGTTTGGTAGTTTGGCAATGGAGCTTGATAATTTGGAGGGGAATTTTGGTATAGTGGAGCTTGAACTTGATAAACAGAGAGGGGTGATCTGTAGCTCGACTGCACGTTAGCGCAGCTGGGAGCTATACCCTCGTAATGAGGAGATGGAGTTTGGTATAGTGGAGGGTGATTTGGATAAACTGGAGATGGATTTTGGTAATTTGGGGGTGGATTTTGGTATAGTGGAGCTTGGGAATTCGGATTAATACGGGTAGCATTTTGATAAAATGGAGGATTATTAGGGTGACTAGCTTGCATGTAGCGATCTCGACTGGAATTTTGGGAAGGTCGAGGACGACCTCGGGAATATGATGAGCTTCTGGGGGCTTTCTTCCCTTCATATGACACAACAGCAATCTCTTCTCTTTTCTTCTTTAACAACCCTGAAGATCCAGGTGATGCGGCTACACGGGCTATCTTCCCCGTTTTCAAACCGTCTTCAATAGTCTCACCAATCTTGACTATTTCAGCAAACTTTGCTCCAACGAGCAACATAATCCTGTCATAATATTCGGGTTCTTGCACCCGCACGAACACTTCAACGATTTCCTTTTCAGACATGGACGGTCTCACTCTCGCCCCTTCCTTCCTCCACCTATAGGCGAATTCTCTGTAGCTCTCAGTAGACTTCTGCTTCATCTTCTCCAAAGAGTAGCGATCAGGAACGATTTCTACATTATAAGCAAATCGCTCGATGAAGTCTTTTGCCAGAGCATTCCAGCTGGGCCATTGTCGAGTTTCGTGCGAGGTAAACCATTCAAGAGCTTCTCCGCACAGACTTCGGCTGAAAAGCCGCATCAGCAAAGCTTCATCCCTTCCAACTCCTACGAGCTGGTCACAGTAGGCTCTTAGATGGATCATAGGGTTGCCCACTCCTCCGAAGGTATTAAACTTCGGGATCTTGAAACCTTCTGGAATGTCCAGACTCGGGTGAATGCATAAATCTTCGTAGTTAAGTCCAGTAGCCTCGGGGACGCATTGAAGCTCTTTCATGGACTTCTTGATCTCCTCTTTTATGTCTACTTTTGCCTCTTCTTTCGCCCTCCACTCTCTTTATTGTTCCTCATAGTGGTCCAACTCAGAACCGTGCACGTCGTGCTCAGCGTGGACAGGGATTTGGAAAGTGGTTCTTTTAGGCAAGGGTGGAGCTATGGAAGGACTCTGGGCATTTTGAGCAGCTTGGTAATTTTGGGGGTAAGTCTGAGGGTTGGTGTTTTGATTTAAATGATGGTGGGATGCCTGAGGATTAGAAGTGTTCTCATTCAGATTTTGACTTTGATTTTGCGGTGGTGGAGCGGATTGAGGTTGGGTATTTTGAAGATGAGAAGGCATTTGGGGGTGGTTATTCTGAGAAGGTGGTGGAGTTTGATAAGAGGTTGAAGCATACTGCGGATTTTGGGTAGTTAGGTCTATAGTAGGGGGATTCTGAGCGAGCGGCATGCTCTGAGATGGATCCACATTCGAGGAAGGAAAGTAGATAGGAGGCCTTCCCTCTGTAGTATTAACAGCAAAACCCGGCGGAGGCAGATCCTGTCTCCTTTGCATTTCTACCCTCATCTCCGCGATCTGCTGCATCAGTTGCAAAATTAACTCATTTTGGTCCGCTATGGTGGGTTGAGCCACCACAACATCAGTAAGACCAACTTTCTCGCTATTATCTCCCATAACTGTCTTTCCTCTGTCAGAATTTTTCCCTGGGAAGGAATCTGCGGGACCTTTTGATCTGGTGAAGTAAGGATGATCTGCCAGCTTAATCAACACAGATCAGTTCAAAATACCTGAGGAGAAAAACAACTCAAAGGCAGATTTGTCAGTTTGGACTCCGAATACAAAACACATAATATCACATATAGAGCAGGTAAACACACAAGTTGCTATGTTTGAGAAATATCTTCAACCCACGAGTAAGGACGAAAATAGATTTTTTAACAAGCAGGAGTTTGCTTGTTTTTTAATTTGACACTGTCTCAGAAAGGCCAAATCGCGTTGAGCTAAGGTCTTCTTGTAGTTGCTTTCTAACATCCGTTGATCTGATCTTTGTATCCTCTTGTAATATGAAAAGGAAGAATGAAAAATTTTAAAAGATAGGGGCCGGGCCTTGGTGGGCTGCCTACGTATCTCACAAGGAGAATTCAGGCCCAATGTAGTTCGAGTAGAAAATAAGACATTGATTTTTCATTCATTCATTCGCTTTGGGATTACAAGGAAATTTAACGACAATCAAAGCTTAAAAAATAAAATTAATGACTCCAGATCGGTCATTTCCTTCTCCTCATCATCTTAGCCACGGGAAACAGTCTCAACTTGAATCGTTCCCATGCCAATGAGGGATTCGAGGTCGTGACGAAAATCGAGACACTTTTCAATATTGTGGTCTGTGGCGTGATGATGATAGGGACAACACTTTCGGATTTCGTGCTGAAGAGAATATTGCATGTCCACATTCTTGTAGTAATGGGTAAAGATGCCATTCTGAACTAAATCTGATTATATTTCCCTCATTGTTTTCTTGAAAGGAGTGAATGAACAATGAAAGAATCTGGTCCTCTCTGTGACCGGTATGTCAAGACGTATTTCATCACGTGCAAGGATGATGCCGTCACCCCAAGTATTAGGAGTGTTATCCATGCCGAATAAACAATGGACTGCGTTTTTAAACCCAATACACTCTTCTATTGTATGTCCTTTCTCCCTTGGATGACATTCACACTTCTTGCGGAGATCTCCTAATCCTATTTTGGGAGACGCCTTCTTAACGGGTCTCAGTAGGCCCCTAGACCAATAATGTTCAAAAACAAGGGCGCACGAGATGACCTCTATCTTTTTCTGGCCTTCGTGCGGATATGCCTCGAGAGAAATTTTGCTGTCTCCATTTTCCAAACGCCCCTCGAAAGAAGGTGGGCGGGCAAGTATCTCCTCATAACTTTCCTCCTCATAATTTCCTTCGTTTATTTCCTCTTCGGGGCTCTCAGGAGGAAATAGTGATTCGTACAGACGCTTTCCGCGCTGCCTTTGCATCTCGATCCTCTCTTCTTCACTTGGTTCAGCTTGAATACCCTTTCCTTTGTCCATAGCGGCGATTTTGCCTTTTATGAGACAGTAAAGTACTTGTTTTAGGATTTGGGGTGTGAGAGGTGTCTTTTGAGTGAGGAACTTAAGACTCGAGAATTTTTGGTCGGAAATTTGTAATAGTGACTTGTTTGTATTTTGAAAATTTCTAAAAAAAGAGTGGGTTTTTGATATCCTCATTCATAGCAACACAACATAAGCAGTTAAATAACACATATATCGCGTCCTAAAACATACAGGGGGACCCTTTTGTGCCAAGGGTAGGCCTATCGCATTTGAATGATGTACGCATAAATTTGAACCAAATGAACAATTCCCCCCAAGATAAAATTCACAAACGAATAATAATGTTCACAAAGGGGAAAAAGAACAAAGGACAAAATATTAAAGACAAACCCACGCAGGGGCTATTTGAAAGTGCGATAAGGCAGGCCCACGCAGGGGCTAAAAACAACATAAATACAATAGAAAAAACCCACACAGGGGCGAAATCCTCTATGCTGTGCCTGATGGTCCTCCTCCGTCGCCTTCTCCCTGAGTCTTGTATTGCTGAAACATGTATTTCAGCATCAGCAAGAATCCTTCACCCAGGCGTCCCTTGTCTTCCAAGCTTTTGTATCGCATCTTCTCAATCTTCTCCTCGACCCAAGTATCGAAATCATTATAACTACGCCTCAATCTTTTCACCTTTTGAGTCGTCCTCTCAAGAATATCCTGGTTCTCGACAAATTTAGCGTATATTTCTTGAGCCTCTTTTTTTACCTCTCGTAGCTCAGCCACTGCCTGGGCTTCCTTGTTAGTCACCCTGCGAAAGCTGCGCGGGGTTGAAGAGGAGATACCTTGTATGTCATTTTTTAGCCATTCTTTGTAACCCTCATCGTACCCAGCATTGAATTGGTCTGGAGCGATGGTAGTTTTATCCATCCACTTGGCACCTTTCCATTCTCTTAACAATTCAGTTGCATCATGCACCCTATCATCTCCGATATCGTATACATAAACGCCATAGGGCGCATCTTTAGTCACAATTTGCCTCCTCCCAAACTGTCGTAAGACTCGAAAGGGTGGGTAAGGACGAATTCCCCGAATACCTTGCAGAGGCAACACAATTTGTCTGCGGCTCTCTACAACGACTTCTTTGGAGATGAAGCAGTCAAGCATCCATTGGAGATCTTTTTCTCTCAATTCGGAGAAAATCTGAGCCCATCTCCCCCTTGTTCTCCGATTACCCATATTCTGCCAGTACAGCATGTCATTCAGATCTTTGAGAGTGTTCTTGTTATCGAGAGTGTGTAGCTCCTGAGTCCCAGCACCCTTTGCCAAGTAGCTGAGAATCCACCACTGAAGAAGTAGGTTGCATCCTTGGAAGTATCGATGCCCTTCTTTGCATTTCACTAAGGCTCGATACATATCAGACAAGATGACCGGAGCCATAGGATAGTACTTCGTTATTCCTTGGTGTGTATACCCTTTGAACAAAGTGTGCACGAGTGTTATTACTCGGGTATTGATGCTCAGACTTGGACCATGTGGAAAGACCATCGTTCCCAACAACGCTACGGCAAATGCTAGAGGACGAATGTCGCTCCATTCTCTGTAGGAGATCTTGAACTCTCGGTTGTATGTGGCGTAGAAGCTTGCATGTCCAAATGTATGTATAGATCTCTAAACGCTATATGGGAATCTTGGCACCAGTAAGTAAAGTCTTTCCCCAATCCGAGTCAGTCCGCAATATTTTCTACAGAAGGCTTGTTAGGGATAAAAATGTCTTCTTGTTTTCTTGCTCTCCTTTCTATCTCAGTGCCTACCGTGTCTATGCAATCTTGGATTTCCTCCAAAGTTGGGGTAATTTCGGCGGTTCCAAATCGAAACACCATTCGTTGATTATCCCAATAGCCTGTAAGGACCTCAACCAATTCAGGCCAACCATTCATGTTGATCAATTCCGTCAGAGCGCCCACATATTTGTTGAGGGTCCTTTTATGATCACCGTCGAGATTATCATGCCACATTTTGAGTTGGAGTGGCGCCGCTATGATCATGTCAAACTTTGGAAAACGGTCCATATCTACAAAACAGAAGCTAGTTAGGTTTACCCACCCCAAATTGGTTTTCAACACGTACATCATTCAAATGTCACATAAAATGATGTGTCATGAGGTCGAAGACCTTAGACACGATTTTGGCGGTTTTCTTCTAAATGGACTTAATACGCCTTGGGTATTAAGCCGTCTTAGGCTAATGCTTAATTTTCGGTTTTGGTTTCTCTCTAACTTAGGCTTACTAGAATAGTTTTCAAGTTGACGGTTACCCGAGTCGGACAAACAACGGGGTGAAGCTATCAAACGATGTCGGATGACCGCATTCCAACTATTCGTTTGATACTTCCAAATGAAACTCTTGTGTATTTTCTGAAGAAAGCCGTGGAAAGCCACGTAACTTTCGTTTTCCTAATGCAACTATTTGCCATTTGGCGGAAAGATGCCATGAAAGTGCAACAATTCAAAACTAAGATAAACTAAACAATTAAACAATTTATCACAAATAACCAAATAATATTAGTTTTAAGGTTAGAATCCTCCAAATCCCCAGCGGAAGTCGCCATTTCTGTTTTAATAGAAAAGTATTTTTGTAAGAAGTTTCGACTTTTTTAGAGTCGCCACTTAATTTTTAAAGAAAAATCAAGAAAACCGTTGTTTTCAAATAACTTAACAGGAAAAATTACTTGAAAACATTCAAAGGGTTCGGGGATTCAAATTAATGTTTTAGGAAGGTGTTAGGCACCTAAAACATCCGTCTAAAACGGTTTTCCAACAACTAACATAGTTTGGCTAAAATTTAACATTTGATAAAAATTTATTTGGAAAGATAGTAAATTAAAATACTAACTTATTTATCTGAGTTATTTGCAAGATTTATTGATTTTTAGTTGATAAAACAATTAAGGCATTTTTGGGGGATTCGGATTTTCCTTAACTTAAAACTAACTAATACGGAAGACAAGCGAAATAATAAAAGCAAGTAAAGAGAGAGAGGGAAAGAGATTTGGGTCCAAATCCAGATTCTGTTCGCCTTGACCAGTTTTTTGACCCACCTGGTTTGGGTTTTTGACCCATTTTTCTTTTGTACATGTCCTAAGCTCTAGTACAATAATACAAAAATAAAATAAAAAGGGGCGACAAGGGCCCATTACAAATAAAAATACAAAATAAAATAAAATAAAAGGTCTTCTAATCCAAATTCTTCAACTTCTTCAATCTTTTAAACCTCGGATCTTTACGTCGATTTATGGGCTGAATCGCTAAGGAAATTATGAAATTTTTTTATGACTCTCTCGAAATGCGGGCAAATGAGGATGGTATCCAAAAGAATGGATTTTCACATGTAAAATAAACAAATGACAGAATTAGTATTCATTAGTAATGTCTCCAAATCAAAACATAAAAAAACTGATGCTCAACCCATGTCCCAACCCCCACAACAACAACAAACGATTGACCATCCATTAGCCAAAGCAAAATACCAATAACGTCCATGAGACAACTTTTCAACTTTTAGGCTTAGATTTAACACTTTCCACTAATTAAAATTTTTTAAATGATCAACTGAACTTGACCAAAACGCACCATTCATAAGATCTAAAGGGATAAAAGAAACAATGCTTAAGAATATCATATGTCAACTGTAGATTAAAAGAAAAAATGACTCTTACTATCATTAACAGTGAAGGGATAAGGGGTACAACTCATGGCAAATTATTTTAAAACAAACCTAACATTTCTACTTTGTAAACAGAAATTGGCAGAAAAGATAAGCAAGCATAACATTAAGTTTTAGAATAATTTTATACACTAAGCATAGATTGTGGAGGAGACCAAAGAGAGTAAACAAATACTTATTTAGACCTGAATCAATACAAAAGCATTACAAAATTCTACTCAAATCATCCACCTTAAAATAAGTACGCTTCAAGCCTTAACTAAATCTCAATGAGCACACTAACGGAAAGCCAATATTTTCCTCAACAAATTAACAGACCGCAAACAATACTATAAAAATCAAAGCTAGAAAGTTTCAAATTTTGAGACTTAACGGGTAAACAAAGAGAGACTCCAACTAAACTTTGCATTTTTTGAACTAATATCAAAATTTCGAAATCACACAAAACGATAACTCGGCCTAACTAAGGGTGCAAGCTTGTTGAGAGGTAGACAAAGGGACAGTAAATACAAACTGATACATTTATTTTAAAAATAAAGAAGTGCCCAGATAAGCTACTAATTTGCTCTAAGAACACAAAATCTAAACCTTCACCCTTAGAGGGATGTAGCATCCATAGCTCAAAGTAAATAATCAAAACAATATGATCTCCCAAGGTAAAACTACTAAACTTTAACAAGAAGGTAACCTTTCAAACAAAATAAAATCTTAAGATAACAATTTCATGAAGTGAAGCACAATCTTTGTCATTAGCTTTAAAGAGATGCACAGTAAACCTCTCAAACTCGATTTGGGATATGATCTTAAGGGAAACATGTCAAACAAATACAAACCAAAACATAAATAATAGCCCTTTAGGGAAAAGTTTATACATACTAAATGAGCTAAACATCTTAACGAATAGAAAGACGTGTATATAACACATGAGACAGAGAACGAATCATATACGAAGATAACAAAGCGAAGTCGTCAACTACATATTTAGAAAATACACTAGCGACTAAAAATCCAAATCATGACCAAAACGAGTTAACTATTATTTTTATCACATTTTTGTATACCAACAAATTGATTGAGACTTATCCAAAATGAATGCACAAAGACTTCATCCAACGGACAGGTAATCAAAGTAATGTAAGGACAAAACGAAAATTACCCTTTTTGGAGCAGCGACTAGAACAATCACGAACAGGCGTCGATCTTCCCCACCAAACAGGACCCCAAGAAGAAAGAAAAAAAAAACTTGAAAGATTGGGTCAAAAGAACTAAGACCCAAATCCGAACAAAAACTCCAAAATAAACTTTCTATCTAAAGTCTATTCTTTCTTCTCTCAGATTCTTAATGATTCTTAACGTTCTACTATTTTGTCGACTTTCCACTCGAATTCTCAAATTTTCTCCGCTTTCTGAACACAGTGAACTGCTTAAGAAGGAATTTTCCCAACTGAGATTTTAGAAATCTTCTAACTCCAGAAAGCTTCCCCAAAATTTCTCTCTGTCTAGTAAACATCAAAATCCAAAAAAAAGCCCCTGCTATAGGAGCAGGAAACGACCTTATATAGGGGGAGAATTAGGGTTTCCAATGAAAGGGCGGGAACAGGGTAAAACGGGGATTCAAAATGATCCCCAAATTCAAAATTTTCAAAAAAATCGTCCAAGGACGATGACAGCTGCTCTTGTACGAGCTTCGCCCAGCTTTCTCAACGGCACAAAGCTGAGAGCGGTTCGATTTCTTGGCAAGGACGAATAGACCACGAGATCTTGCCACCTTGCCCTGTTCGTTGTACCAGAAAGCAGGAGAAGGCAGAACGCGTGACAGTCCTTCATTTTCCATCTAACACCGTGTATCTTCGTGAACTCGTCACTGCATGCTCTCACGTGAGGCACGTGGATGGGGTTGCTACGTCGATCATGCGTGAAATTGCTTGTAGTTGACTAACGTCGTCGCTGGTCATCATTTTTCTTTTGCTGTTGTACGTTTCTGTTGTTTCTCCCGTCCATCGCGTGGCTGAGCTCTTTGTGAGCGAGATTTTGGGCTGGGTAAGGGAATTAATTGGTGGGCTGGGTATTTTGAATTGGAAGTAGGGCTGGGAAATTGGGTTATGGATTGGGTAAAGGGTAGAATGGGCTTACTGGAAAATTGAAATGGGATGAAAGGAATCGAGTGGGGTGGGAATGTTTTAGTAGAAATCTGGGCTGAGGGAAATCAATGGTAATCCAACAATCAAGACTAGATAAAGTTTGGTAAACCAAGATAACGATTTAGCGGAAATTGGATTCAATTTAGAGAATTAGGCCAAAATATGAACAAGACGAATTAAGATTTAACTAACTTACGAGTTTTCTTAATTTTAACAAGATAAAATAGTTAACTTAATTATAACTAAGATACTAATTTAGGCAAAATTTCTTTAATAAAGTGCTAAGTAATACCGAAATCCTTTTGAGACGATTTTCAAAGATTTAGAATAAACCAACTATATAGAATTATATAAGAAAAACATATTAATTGAATTATAACAAGACGAACTAAAATTTAACTATAACTAAGGGTCCAAACTACAAGCTACCATATTTAATAAATCGTTAAATAAAACTAAATTCCTTTGAGACGATTTTCGAATATTTTATAAAATAAATTAATTATATAAAAACGTACAGAATATATATCATTTAACAATTATATATAAAAAAATAAAACTAAAAGTACTTTAGGAATGACTTGAAAGCATTGAAATCTAATAAAGTCAACTATTACACTCGTTTGAAATTTAAGAAACTCGTTAATTAATTATTATTGGGGAGGGTAAAAATTGGGTGTCAACAGCGTTTGGTGTGGAAACAGCAGTGGTTTCGAGCGAGTGG
>JABWTJ010000782.1:65000-80000 GCA_016801875.1 Solanum sitiens | reverse complement strand
GTCGGGCATGGCATGCCATCATGGCCCTCTGACAGTACAAACGGTCAGACGATGTCGAGCGTGCCATGCCATTATCGCCCCTTGACTGCATGCACGGTCGAACGACATCGGGCGTGGCATGCCATCATCCCCCTTGGACAGCACGCACGGTCGGATGACGTGGGGCAGTGCATGCCATCATCTTCCTTGGGCAGCACTCACGGTCGGAAGACGTCGGGCATGGCATGCCATCATCGCCCTTGGACAGCACGCACGGTCAGACGATGTCAGGCGTGGCATGCCATCATGGCCCTTTGACAGCACACACGATTGAACGAAGTCGGGCGTGGCATGCCATCATCGCCCTTGGACTGCACTCAAGGTCGAACGACGTCGGGCGTGGCATGCCATCATCGCCCTTGGGTAGCACACACGGTCAGACTACGTTGGGCGTGGCATGCCATTATCGCCCTTCGTCAACACACACGGTCGGACGACATCGGACGTGGCATGCCATCATCGCCCTTGGGCAACACGCACGGTCAGACGACGTCAAGCGTGGCTTGCCATCATGGACCTTTGACAGAACACACGGTCAGACAACGTCGGGCGTGGCATGCCATGATCGCCCATGGACTGGACGCACGGTCGAACGACGTCGGGCGTGGCATGCCATCACTACCTTTGGACTACTTGACACGGTCGGACGACGTCGGGCGATGCATACCATCAATACCTTTGGACTACTTGACATGGTCGGACGACGTCGGGCGATGCATGCCATCATCGCCTTTGGACTAGGTGACACGGTCGGACGACGTCGGGCGTGGCATGCCATCATCGCCCTTGAGCAGCACACACGGTCAGACAACATCGGGCCTGGCATGCCATCCTCGCCCTTGGGCAGCACACACGATCAGACAACGTTGGGCGTAGCATGCCATCTTCGCCCTTGGACAGCATGCACGGTCGGATGACGTCGGGCGTGGCATGCCATCAATACCTTTGGACTACTTGACACGGTCGGACGATGTCGGGCGATGCATGCCATCTTCGCCTTTGGACTAGGTAACATGGTCGGACGATGTCGGGCGTGGCATGCCATCATCGCCCTTGAGCAGCATACACGGTCAGACAACATCGCGTATGGCATGCCATCCTCGCCCTTGGGCAGCACACACGGTCAGACGACGTTGGGCGTGGCATGCCATCATCGCCCTTGGACAGCACGCACAATCGGACTACGTCAGGCGTGGCATGTCATCATCGCCTTTGGACTACTTGACACGGTTGGACGACGTCTAGTGTGGCATGCCATCATCGTCTTTGGACTAGTTGAGACAGTCGAACGATGTTGGGCGTGGCATGCCATCATCGCCTTTGGACTATGTGACACGGTCGGACGATGTCGGGCGTGGCATGCCATCATCGCCCTTGGACAGCACGCACAGTAGGACGACGTCAGGCGTGGCATGCCATCATCATCGTTGGACTGCCCGCACAGTCAGACAACGTCAGGCGTTGCATGCCATCATCGCCCTTGGGCAGTACACACGGTCGGACGATGTCGGGCGTCGCATGCAATCATGACCCTTTGACAGCACACACGGTAAGACAACGTCGGGCGTTGCATTCCATCATCGCCCTTGGACTGCACGCACGATTGGACGACGTCTGGCTTGGCATGCCATCATCGCCCTTGGGCACTAGAAGGTCAAACGACATCAGGCGTGGCATACCATCATGGCCATTTGATGGCACACACGGTCGGACGATGTCAAGCGTTGCATGCCATAATCGCCCTTGGACTACACGCACGGTTGGACGACGTCGAGCGTGGCATGCCATCATGGCCCTTGGGCAGCACACACGGTCGGACGCTGTCGAGCGTTGCATGCTATCATCGCCCTTGGACTGCAAGCACGGTCGAACGACGTCGGGCGTGGCATGCCATCATCGCCCTTGCACAGCAAGCACGGTCGGACGACGTCGGGCGTGGCATGCTATCAATGCCTTTGGACTACTTAACACGATTGGACGACGTCGGCGATGCATGCCATCATCGCCTTTGGACTAGGTGACACAGTCGGACGACGTCGGGCATGGCATGCCATCATCGCCCTTGGGCAGCACACATGGTCAGATGACGTTGGCCGTGGCATGCCATCATCGCCCTTGGACAGCACGCACGGTCGGACGATGTCAGGTGTGGCATGCCATCATCTCACTTGGACTGCCCGCATGGTCGGACGACGTCAGGCAAGCCTTGCCATCATCGCCCTTGGGCAGCACACACGGTTGGACGACTTTGGGTGTCGCATGCAATCATGGCCCTTTGACAGCACACATGGTAGGACGACGTCGGGCGTTGCATGCCATCATCGCCCTTGGACTGCACACACGATCAGACGACATCAAGCGTGGCATTCCATCATCGCCCTTGGGGACCACACGGTCGGACGACATCGAGCATGGCATGCCATTATGGCCCTTTGATAGCACACACGGTCGGACAACGTCGGGCGTTGCATGCCATCATCGCCCTTGGACTGCACACACGGTCGGACGACCTCGGGCGTGACATACCATCAAGGCCCTTGGGCAGCACACACGGTCGGACGACGTCGGGCGTGGCATGTCATCATGGCCCTTTGACAGCACGTACGGTCGGACGACGTTGGCGTGGCATGCCATCATCGCCTTTGGACTACACGTACAGTCGGACGATGTCGGGCGTGGCATGCCATCATCGCCCTTGGACTACAAGCACGGTCGAACGACGTCGGGCGTGGCATGCCATCAATGCCTTTGGACTACTTGACATGGTCGGACGACGTCAGGCGATACATGCCATCATCGCCTTTGGACTAGGTGACACGGTCGAACGACGTCGAGCGTGCCATGCCATCATCGCCCTTGAGAAGCACACACGGTCAGACAACATCGGGCGTTGCATGCCATCATCGCCCTTGGGCAGCACACACGGTCAGACGACGTTGGGTGTGGCATGCCATCATCGCCCTTGGACGGAATGCACGATCGGACGACGTCAGGCGTGGCATGCCATCATCGCCCTGGGACTGCCTGCACGGTCGGACGATGTCAGGCGTGGCATGCCATCATCGCCCTAGGGCAGCACACACGGTCGGACGATGTCGGGCATCGCATGCAATCATGGCCCTTTGACAACAGACACAGTAGGACGACGTCGGGCATTGCATGCCATCATCGCCCTTGGACTGCACGCACGATCGGACGGCGTCTGGCGTGGCGTGCCATCATCACCCTTGGACACCACACGGTCGGACTACGTCGGGAGTGGCATGCCATTATCGCCCTTTGACAGCACACGGTCGAACGACGTCGGGCGTTGTATGCCATCATCGCCCTTGGACCATGGCATGCCATAATGGCCCTTGGGCAGCACACACGGTCGGACGACGTCGGGCGTGGCATGCCATCATCGCCCTTACACTGCACGCACGATCGAACGACGTCGGGCGTGGCATGCCATCGTTGCCCTTGGGCAGCACACACTGTCGGACTACGTCGGGCGTGGCATGCCATTATCACCCTTGGGCAGCACACACGGTCAGACGACATCGGACGTGGCATGCCATCATCTCCCTTGGACAACACGCACGGTCGGACGACGTCGGGCGTGGCATGCCATCATGGCCCTTTGACAGCACATACGGTCAGACGACGTCAGGCGTGGCATGCCATCATAGCCCTTGGACTGCACGCACGGTCGAACGACATCGGGCGTGGTATGCCATCATCGCCCTTGGACAGCACGCACTGTCGGATGACATCGGGTGTGGCATGCCATCAATGCCTTTGGGTTACTTGACACGGTCGGACGACGTCGGGCGATGCATGCCATCATCGCCTTTGGACTAGGTGACACGGTCGGACGACGTCAGGCGTGGCATGCCATCATCGCCCTTGAGCAGTACACACGGTCAGAAAACGTCGGGCGTGGCATGCCATTCTCGCCCTTAGGCAGCACACACGGTCAGACGACGTCAGTCGTGGCATGCCATCATCGCCCTGAGACTGCCCGCATGGTCGGACGACGTTAGGCGTTGCATGCCATCATGGCCCTTTGATAGCACGCACGGTCGGACGACATCGGGCGTGGCTAGCCATCAATGCCTTTGGACTACTTGACACGGTCGGACGACGTCGGGAGATGCATGCGATCATCGCCTTTGGACTAGGTAACATGGTCGGACGACGTAGGGCGTGGCATGCCATCATCGCCCTCGGGCAGCACACACGGTCAGACGACGTCGGGTGTGGCATGACATCATCGGCCTTGGGCAGCACACACGGTCAAACGACGTTGGGCGTGGCATGCCATCATCGCCCTTGGACAACATGCACGATCGGACGAAGTTAGGCGTGGAATGCCATCATCGCCCTTGGACTGCATGCACAATCGAACGACGTCTGGCGTGGCATCCCATCATCGCCCTTGGGCACCACAAGGTCGGACGGCATCGGTCGTGGCATGTCATCATGGACCTTTGACAGCACACACGGTCAGACGGCATCGGGCGTTGCATGCCATCATCGTCCTTGGACTGCATGCACGGTCGGATGACGTCGCGCGTAACATGCCATCATGGCGCTTGGACAGCACACACGGTCGGACGACGTCAGGCATAGCATGCCATCATGGCCCTTTGACAGCACACACGGTCGAACGACGTCCGGCGTGGAATGCCATCATCGCCCTTGGACTGCACACACGGTCAAACGACGTCGGGCGTGGCATGCCATCATCGCAATTCATGAATAGTAAGTTACTGTGTAAATAGTAAGAGTCAAGTTACTGTGTAAATAGTAAGAGTCAAGTTACTATTAAATAGTAAAGGCCAATCATCCTTTAGTAAAGATGAAAGGTCGTTAGGATTTTGTATAAAAGGAGGCATTTGCCTTCATAAATAAAACAAGTCCCCTTCTCTCTTCACTCTTTTCTCTCATTCTGCTTCCACCCCCTACATTGGTATCAGAGCTAGATAGTAAATAAAATATTAGTTATAGAAAACAAATCAGATATGGAAAATCTACAAGAACAGGTATACTCATTTTTATACATGAGTAGCTAAACTGCTTTATTCCTGATAATCTCTTTTTGATTATAAGTGTTTATTATAGGGTCCTCCTCGAGGGTTCTTGTTTGGTCCTTGGGGAGTCGTCCCCCGACTTTTCCAACATGATACCATCCCACAGAATATTTTACACCTATAGTTACAACCGTTTACCAAATTCCGACTCTTTAACTAGGTTAAATCAAAAGGACACTCTAGCCCTCTTATGAACCAATTTGCCGGACGTTTAAGAGTTTCAGTTCCAACACCACTTCAAAGACTCTAAATATGCCTAATTGGCTAGGAACACTGGTTTAGATCCTAAGGAGTTCATTTAAGTCTTATCACATGACCTCGATATTTCAAAATGTTACATTATCCCCCCCTTAGGAACATTCGTCCCCGAATGACACCAAACACTCTTAAAAGAGGGAGTAAACTCAAGACTAGCAGCTCAACCAATTCACAACATTCCGTAGCATGAACTACATTATTTCATAAAAATACTTCAAAACATCAATTTACCATACATGATCTCAACATTTCCTCATGAGGTTCTTCTCGTTTTCATACAGGCATGAGGTCAATCATTTATCACTCAATTCAAATAGTACAAAGCTCATTTTATCAATATGCTCAATACAATATCAGCAAGGATTAACTATACCTAAATCACAAAACTTGACTCAAATATGCAAGAAACAAGACAACTTCCAATTTATCTAAGGTCACCTTAAAGTGACTACATTTTTAAAAATCTCCATAACTAGGAGTTTTGCTAAGTTTCACAAAACAATAGAGATTCACAATATCTAACGTATTTATATCATTAGAGAGAGATACTAACCTTAAACATCAAAAAGATGAGGATAACGGGTTTTCATGTCGGCCTCCGCCTCCCATGTTGCACCCTCTACTAGGTGGTTCCTCCATAACACTTTTACGGAAGCTACCTCTTTGTTCCTCAACTTTTTCACTTGCCTGTCAAGGATTTGAACCGGAACCTCCTCATAAGAGAGGTTATCCTTGACTCCGAGGCCTTCAAGGGGAAGAATTGACTCGGGATTTCCGACACACTTCTTTAACATGGAGACATGGAAAACCGGATGAACCAAAGCTAGCTCATCAGGTAATCTTAAACGATAGGAAACTTTACCAACCCTTTCTAAAATCTCATAAGGGCCTACATATCGAGGGCTCAATTTCCCTTTCTTGCCAAATCTTACCACACCCTTCATAGGTGAGATTTTTAAATACACCCTATCACCCTCTTTAAACTCCAAGTCCCTTCTTCTATTATCGGCATAGGACTTTTGTCGACTATAGGCTGTTTGCAACCTATTTCTTATGATATGTACATTCTCCAATGTCTTGTAAATCAAGTCGGGACCGAATATCGATGATTCACCTACTTCAAACCATCCTATAGGAGACCTACACCTCCTTCCATACAAGGCTTCATAGGGGGCCATGGAGATGGACGAATAGAAACTATTATTATATGCAAACTCCACCAACGGCAAATGCTTATCCCAACTCCCTTTAAAATCAATGATGCAAGCTCTAAGCATATCCTCAAGAGTCTGAATCGTGCGTTCCGCTTGACCATCCGTTTGAGGATGGAAGGCGGTACTTAATTTCACTTTAGTACCCAAACCTTTTTGAAACGACTTCCAAAATCTAGATGTGAATTGTGCACCTCTATCCGAAATGATGGATAACGGAATACCATGACGACACACAATCTCATCTATGAAAATCTTCGCATAATCTTCCGCCGAATATATAGATTTGACGGGGATAAAGTGAGCGGACTTAGTCAATCTATCAACAATCACCCATATAGAATCAAATGACTTTTGAGTCCGAGGCAACCCTACTACGAAATCCATATTAATGTCTTCCCACTTCCAAGTAGGAATTTGGATCTCCTGTAGTAAGCCACCCGGCTTTTGATGTTCCGCCTTCACTTGTTGACAATTCGGACATTTAGCAACAAATTCCGCTAAATCCTTCTTCAAACCTTCCCACCAATATATTTCTCGAAGGTCATGATACATCTTTGTAGAACCGGGATGGATGGAATAGTGGGATCCATGGGCTTCATCAAGGATCCGATCCCTCAATCCATCCACATCAGGAACACACAACCTCCCTTGATACCTCAAAACACTGTCTTCTCCTAAGGAGAATGATTCGTTCGTCTTGCCAAGAACCGATTTCTTTAACTCCATCAATAGTTGATCAAGGTGTTGTTTGGACTTTACCTCAACCACCAATGATGACTTGGAGATATGATGAATCGTGGCACCTCCATTTAGCGAACTCACCAATCGCACTCCCAATCTAGTCAAACGATGTACATCTTTTACTAGATCTTTCTTGTCTTCTTCGATATGAGACACACTACCCATAGTCATACGGCTTAAAGCATCCGCCACCACATTTGCCTTGCCGGGATGATATAGGACACTCATATCATAATCTTTCAACAACTCTAACCACCTTCTTTGTCGAAGATTCAAATCTTTTTGGGTAAACACATATTGAAGTCTCTTATGATCAGTGAAAACATCTACATGAACACCATACAAGTAGTGTCTCCATATTTTTTAAAGCAAACACCACGGCCGCTAACTCAAGGTCATGAGTAGGATAATTTCTCTCATGCACCTTAAGTTGCCGCGAAGCATAGGCAATCACCTTTCCATTTTGCATAAGCACACACCCCAAACCTACGCGGGATGCATCACAATACACAATGAACCCTTTAGATCCTTCCGGTAAAGTTAACACCGGAGCGGAAGTAAGCCTATCCTTCAATAATTGAAAACTCTTCTCACATGCCTCTGACCATTCAAACTTTTTGCCTTTTTGAGTCAATGAAGTCAAAGGAGATGCAATGGAAGAAAAACCTTCTACGAACCTTCGATAATAACCCGCTAGACCCAAGAAACTCCTAATGTCAGTTGGGGTCAAGGGTCTAGGCCAGTTTCTTACTGCATCTGTCTTCCTTGGGTCTACCTCAACTCCCTCACTAGAGATAATGTGCCCAAGAAATGCCACCGACCTCAGCCAAAACTCGCACTTGCTATACTTGGCGAACAATTTATGTTCTCTAAGGGTTTGCAATACTACCCTTAGATGATCTCTGTGGTCAACCTCATTTTTCGAATACACCAAGATATCATCGATAAATACAATAACGAATGAATCAAGGAAATTTCGAAACACTCTGTTCATCAGATCCATAAACGCCGCCGGAGCATTTGTGAGACCAAAAGATATAACCACGAACTCATAATGCCCATATCGAGTCCGAAAAGCTGTCTTTGGAATATCTTCATTTCTCACTCTAAGCTGGTGGTACCCTGACCTCAAATCAATCTTTGAGAAGTAACTCGCTCCTTGGAGTTGATCAAATAAATCATTAATCCGAGGAAGAGGATACTTGTTCTTGATAGTATCCTTGTTGAGTTGTCGGTAGTCAATACACATTCTCAAGGACCCATCCTTCTTTTTCACGAACAAGACCGAAGCACCCCATGGAGAAATGCTAGGCCTTATAAAGCCCTTGTCTAGCAAATCTTTAAGTTGTGCATTCAATTCCTTTAACTCGGCCGGAGCCATTCTATAAGGAGGAATAGAAATAGGATTTGTTTCCAGTAGCAAATCGATACCGAAATCGATTTCCCGTTCGGGAGGATGCCAGGAAGGTCATCAGGAAAAACCTCCGTAAATTCACTCACCACGGGGACTGACTCTATAGGAGGAACTTCGGAATCCACTTCTTGGACTCTCACAATATGGTAGAGACACCCCTTCGAGATCATTTTACACGCCTTTAGGCATGTTATGAAACGACCTCTAGGAAGAGAATTTCCACCTTTCCACTATATAACGGGTTCATTTGGGAAACAAAACCTCACAATTTTGGTCCTACAATTGATGGAAGCGAAACTAGCATGCAACCAGTCCATACCTAATATGACATCAAAATCAATCATGTCTAGCTCAACTAGATCAATATGAGAAACTCTATGAGGTATTGAAATAGGACAATTTCGATAGACTCTTTTTGCTACCACTGACTCACCCACCAGGGTAGACACCAAAATAGGTTCATGCAAAACATCGGGTAATGTACTAAACTTCTTAGCTACCAATGGAGTAACGAAAGACAAAGTGCACCCGGATCAAGTAATGCATACACATCAATGGCAAAGATTTGTAATATACCAGTCACCACATCGGGAGAGGCCTCTTGGTCATCTCTAGTACGAAGAGCATAAAGCCGGTTCTTTTTGGGAGCACTATTAGAACCACTTGGATGACCACCCCTCTCTTGTCCCTTAGCATTTGGACAATCCCGCACCTTGTGACATATCTTTCCACAACCAAAGCAATTTCCCTTTCCAATCAAACATTCTCCATAGTGACCTTTCCCACACTTAGAACATGTAGGCTTCTCATTAAATGAGTTCCCATCCTTTCCCTTGGAAACTTTTGGTCTAGGAGCTTTAGAATCCCTAGTCTTGGGAAATTTTGATGGAACGTGGTTTGAGAACCTCTTTTTGAATCTACGTCTGTCTTGAATTCCCAACCTATCTTTAGCAGTTTCACTCTCAGAAGACCTTGTCCTCCTTGAGTCCTTATCCTTATCCTTCCTTTTTGCTCTAGCCTCCTCAACCCTTCTTGCATGCACCATGAGACGACCAATGTTCATGTTATCATGTAGCATAGCCGATTGACACTCCTCTTGTAAATCGTCCGATATACCTGTTACATATCGACTCATTTCGTCTCTAGGATCGGAGACCAAAGACGGAGCATATTTGGCCAATTGAGTAAATTTCAGAGAATACTCATGAACACTCATCGTTCCTTGGCGGAGATTGATGAATTCCACCACCTTCGTTTCCCTCATCTCTCTAGGGAAGAACCGATCAAAGAAGGCCCCTTTGAATAACTCCCACGTCACTAACCCACTTCCAAGTGGTGTGTTGTCCTTCCATTGCGCATACCATATCTGAGCGACATCCTTGAGTTGGTATGAGGCCAATCGGCATTCTCGCTAGATGACAGCCCCATAGCACACAAAATCTTGTGAACCTCATCAATAAATTCCTGAGGGTCTTCATCAACCTTCGACCCATAAAAGACAGGAGGATTCATTCGAGTGAAATCCCTAAGTCTGGAGGCCATAGTCTGTTCATGGACTCTAGGTGCCAAATCCCTATTGGCTTGGGCAGTCATAGCTTGGGCTTGCACTGTTGCGGCTTGAGCTTGAGTAGTCATGGCTTGAGCCATTTGAGCAATAATAGCTCTCATCTGAGCTTCTGTCATCGGTGGAGGATCAGCAGGAACCTGATCATCAATAGCAACCTCTTCAAGAGGAGGAGCAGGTTCGTCACGAGGAATTCCCACAGCAGCCATCTCTTCCTCAAGTCTTCGAGCCGCATTTCTTCTAGTATTCATCTCCTATAACCAAAACACAAGGTTCAGACGAAAGCGTATACGACGTACATTCTAGGGGCACGATATGGATTTCCAACAATAAGAATGATTCCTAATCATCAAATAAGTTCCTATTCATAAGTGTGGCGCGCTTCACAATTATGAATACAAAATTAAATAACGTGGTTGAGAGAGAGACGTTAACATCAAGGACATTCAACCTCATGCTCTGATACCAAGTTTGTCACATCCGGGTTTACCCCCTAGACGTAACCGGCTTCGTCGTCCTCTCGGAGGACTAAGACAAGCCTCTTAGCTTCGTCATAGCATTCATCGACTAAAAATCAGAAAGAATTTAAAACTTTTTTTTATCTAAAACTACTCGGAGGTTTACATAGACCTCTACATACACATAATTATATATATCAAGTATACATAGACTTGTTCATATACGAAGATTACTTAGTCTTCTACTTTTATTTCATACACTTATATATTTAGAAAATAATAGTCATAAAACCGTCTCATCTCATAAACCATCTATCGATTATAATAAGTCTTGGGCATAGCCCTACATCAAATGAAAGAAGCCGCATATAGGCTGTCTACTACATCATCTCAAGAGAATAACGGAGTCAACATAGAATCATAGAATCTACACATCATAAAAGAGAGATATCGGCCACGTCCTCGAGAGAGTGAGGACCTACCACTTGGATGGCAAAATACCCAAGTCTTCCTTCCTAGCAATTTGGATCAAGCTCAACGACCCGAACCTAAAATGTTTAGGAAAAGGGAAAGAAAAGGGATTAGTACTGCACATGTACTAAGTATGGAATCTCATATACAATTACCAATCAAATATATTTAGAAAGGGACATTTATGAAAACATAATAGACTACATATGCAATTAAACCATAGTAAAGCAAAGCATACTAATGATAACCTTCAATAAGTCACAAGTGCAATGATCAAGTAAAATTACCATATCTCCTACTCAATCAAGTAACCTACCAAGACTACAATTAGCAATTTACTTACCAACATACTCTTCATGTCATGATACATCCTTCTTCAAGCAAGGACAACAATATTATATCCATAAGCATGTTACTCAACATACAAACCATTTACATCATACCATCGCTTTACATGTATAATATTGACCTCTCAAAGTTCCTATCAAGGCAAACTAGTGCAAGGCGTAGGTAGAGTCACATACCCCTACCTAAGCTATAGCCAACCTCTCAAGTTACTTTGATTAGCCTATACCTTATTCATTCATTCATTTTAGTTTAGGGAACATTTGCCTTAACCGACATAGACCACATAATCGAATGTGGAATCCGGTGTCATGAAACCTTACACCGATGGAAGGTGGTCTACCGGCCAAGGTAGAACCTAACGTGAACATAGCTATCTAGGTGGATCCACTAGCTAGTATCCTATGGTGGCAACATAGTTCAAGAACTAAGAGATAGGTATTCCCTCTATATACCATTCCGTAATGGGGCCTCATCTCATGAGAATTCATGAGTGAATATTTCTCAAGGAAAGTCAAGACTTCACGTAGATCCATAGGTGAGTATTCCTCTAAGGGAAGTCAACACTCTATAAGGAACAAATGGTGAATATTTCTCTAAGGGAAGTCAACACCTCTCAATTTCAAGTTCGCTCGGTGCTAAGCTAAGTCCCCATTTGAAGAGAAGCCTTTAATCTTTATTAATCTTCTCAATTTAATTAGATAGAAGGGTCAATCCCTTGTATATCATCATTATAGCTCAAATAAGAATTGTATGAGAATTAGTCCTTTCATAACAATCCATATAGGTGAAGTCAACCCTCGTACAACTCATCATAATAGGGCACATCGAACAACTTCCCTATATTACATTACACTTAGCAACCTAACAACCAACCTAAGCATATAAGTTCATGTATCATATCAACTTATCACATCAATCAAAGCATACTTCAACATAACATTATCACTTGATGACAATTAACCATAATTTGAAGTAAAGGCCAGGATCATCAAGACTTACCAATACTCCTCCCTAGTCCATCAATAAAGGGCCTTACCATCAACCCATAGATCAACCAATCTTAGATTATCACATCGATGTAATTCAATAATAAATCACAAGAACTAATCAAGGAGAAGCACTATACTATGAAGCAATACTACATCAAAGCTTAGTAACATGATCTCAAGTGTATCTTCTTAACTTAGATTCAATATTCAAGAACATAGGTGTGAAGAACTTCAATTCATCATAATAGACCCATAATCAATTCAATGACAATCATTAAAGATCATTTAACTAATTAGGAGGTCAATTCTATCAAACTCAACCTAATCCATATCAATTCTACATTTAGGGTTAAGGGTTAGGGGTCATCACCCACAATCTAGATCAAACTACATCAATTCTCCATAGTCAAGTTACAATTCATGATAATCTATTCATTCTAACCCAAAGAATACATAATTAACTCAATTCACATGATCAAATTCGGATTTGGATGAAACCCATGAGAAACTCAACTTTTTGGAAAAAGCTTTGAAGGAACCCTTTGAGGAAAGAATCTCAAAGGTGAATTAGATCCCATACCTGAAGGTTTGATGACGTTTTGATGGTGAATTTCGTGCTAAATCAACCCCCAATGATCTCCCCAAGTTGATCTCCAATGGAGTCTTCCAATAGAGAGAGAAAGTAGAGAGAAGGAAGAGAGTTTTGTTTTTGAGAGAATGATTAGGCTAATAAGGGTTGGGTATTTATAGTGGGGTCTTAAGTCACTTAATTAGTCTTTCTTAAACCCCTAATTACCCCTAAGACACTTAATTAATTAACTAACTAAAAAATAACTTTTCCATAACTGCCACAGACCTTCCACGATAGATCCCCGACGACGGTCCGTCGTGGGCGTGACGGACTGACATCCCTCCGTCCTGCACATCCGTCACGTTGGTCAGAGACTTGTGCAGGTGGAGGCTTTCTCCCCAAGCGCACGACGGTTCCACGACGACGGACCGTCGTGGCCGTGACGGTCTGGCTTCCCTCCGTTTTACACATTCGTCACGCTGGTCAGAGACTTGTGCAGGCGGAGGAAAATTCCAAGCGCTAAGGCTGGCACGACGGAGGCCTCGACGCCCCGTCGCGCCTGTGACGCCCCGTCATGGGGTCTGTCATGCCCTGCTGCTTCTAGGGTCCTCCTCGAGGGTCCTTGTTTGGTCCTTGGGGAGTCGTCCCCCGACTTTTCCAACATGATACCATCCCACACAATATTTTACACCTATAGTTACAACCGTTTACCAAATTCCGACTCTTTAACTAGGTTAAATCAAAAGGACAGTCTAGCCCTCTTATGAACCAATTTGCCGGACGTTTAAGAGTTTCAGTTCCAACACCACTTCAAAGACTCTAAATATGCCTAATTGGCTAGGAACACTAGTTTAGATCCTAAGGAGTTCATTTAAGTCTTATCACATGACCTCGATATTTCAAAATGTTACAGTTGACACGGTCGAACGACGTTGGGCGTGGCATGCCATCATCGCCTTTGGACTAGTTGACACGGTCGGAAGACGTCGGGCGTGGCATGCCATCATAGCCGTTGGACAGCACATATGGTCGGACGACGTCGGGCGTGGCATGTCATCATTGACCTTGGACAGCACACACGGTCGGCCATTGTCGGGTGTGTCATGCCATCATAACCCTTGGACAGCACACACGGTCGGACATTGTCGGACGTGCCTGCACACAACGGTCGGCTGTGGCTTGCCCGCATCGGTCGTGGCTTGTGCGACATTCTTTGAGCTCTAGTTGAAACATGTGGATGTTCATGCCGTACATAAATCAAAGTAGTTTGAAACAATATTCATGCATAACAAACATATTCATCTATTTTCCATTATCTATTCTCAACGTTTCCGCCTCACGTTGCTCGTTCCTATCATTTTTCATTACTTTTATGGTTCGTACGATATTGAAACATATTTTATTTGTGCAAATATGTAGCCTATCATTACTTTGACAAGTTTAGAAGTGTTTTCGAGCATTTCCGTATTTTTCCGACATTTAATCATTATTTTATAATTTATTTTTATGGTTTATTATTTTTTACGTCTCGTTTTAAAAATTAAAATGTACTGAATTTTTATTTTAAGGTTAATATATTATTTTGTGAATTTTCTGTGTTGATTGCATATTTTTTCGATGTTTTTCCTATTTGTTATTAATTTATTACTAATTTTTGGAAATTTCGGGAAAAAATAAAAATTAAAAACAATTGTTGAAAAATACTTTTTTTATATATAAAAGTCATTTGTGAAAGATAATGTGTGTTTGTACCTTAGAACGTGCATATTTGGGGTGTACATTTCCATTATGATTCTCTAGAAAATCCATGTCTACTCCTGTCACATGGGTAAAACTTTTTTAAGCATATATAAGGGGG
>JABWTJ010000782.1:57500-60000 GCA_016801875.1 Solanum sitiens | reverse complement strand
TGCGCCCGTGCCTAAGGGAGTTGAGAATTCAATAACTGCACAGATTGTTGGAGGAAGACTAAGGTTCACACAGGGGAACTGCCCACGCCCGGTCCATAGTAGCGTCTGGCCGTACATGGCCTTACGTGCCCCGTGTGTGCAACGCCTAGAGTTAGCCGTAACAGAAGCTCTAGAACTCCCCACTCGCCCGAAAGCACTGCTGTTTCCACACCAAACGCTTCTATAAAAGCGATCGTGAGAAGTTCCCTCGGCAACGCACGGTCGCCCTGCAGACGTCGCTGGCATGTTTTTGTAAGCGCCCAACGGCATAGCATGGACAAGCCATGCATGCCATCAAATGCCCACGCAGCACGCCTACTAAGCCCACAGGACGCCCATGACGTCCTCCTTGTTATGCCTCAGTCTCCCTAGAGACATCGCCGACATGTTTTTGTCAGCGCCCAACGACATAGCACGGACGAGCCATGGATTCCATCAAGCGCCCATGCAGCACGCCTACTAAGCCCACAGGACGCCCTTGACATCCGCGTGCTTTTGCCTCAAACGCCCCGCAGACGTCGCCGATATGTTTTTGTAAACGCCCAAAGGCGTAGCACGGACGAGCCATGCATGCCATCAAGAGCCCACACAGCACGCCTACTAAGCCCACAGGACGCCCGTGATGTTGGCCTGCCTTGACCTCACTCGCCCTGTCGACGTCGCCAATGTGTTTTTGTAAACACCCAACGACGTAGCATGGACAAGCCATGTGTAACATTTCGAAATCTTAACATCATGTGTTAATACTTAAACAGGCTCCTTAAGGTCTAAACCATTGTTACTAGACAAATTAGGCATATATGGAGTCATTGAAGTGTTTTGGAACCAAAACGTTCATAACATCCGGTAAGTTGGTTCATAAGAGGGCTAGAGTGTCCTTTTAGTTTAACCAAGTAAAGAGTCGGAATTTAGTAAGGGTTGGTAACAATAGGTGTAACACGTAGTGCGGGATGTTTTCATGTTGGAAAAGTCAGGGTACGACTCCCCTAGGACTACCAAGGACCCTCGAGGAGGACCCTTGAGACAGTGTGCCACGACGGATCCCATGACGGGGCGTCATGGGCACGACGGGGCATCGAGGCCACCGTCGTGCCAAGATTAGTTTCTGGGAAGAAACCCTCGCCTTCAGAGTCTCTGACCAATGTGACGGACGTGCAGGACGGAGGGAGGCCAATCCGTCACGCCCACGACGGCCCGTCGACGGGGAGTCATCGCGGATGGCCTGTAATGTTTCAGAATCAGCCTTTAGTTCAATTATTTTTTTAAGTTAAGTTGTCTTAGGGTAATTAGGGGATTAAGGGAAGACTAATTAAGTGACTTAAGCCCCCACTATAAATACCCCAACCCTCATTAGCCTAATGATTATTCTCAAATACAAAACTCTCTTCCTTCTCTCTACTTTCTCTCTCTATTGGAAGACTCCATTGGAGAACAACTTGGGGAGATCATTGGGGGATTATTTAGCACGAAATTCACGATCAAAATGTCATCAAACCTTAAGGTATGGGATCTAATTCATCTTTGAGATTCTTCCCTCAAAGGGCTCCTTCAAAGATTTTCTAAAAGTTGAGTTTCGTATGGGTTTCATCCAATTTTAAATTTGATTATATGAATTGAGTTGTTTATGTATTCTTTGGGTTATAATGAATAGATTATCATGTATTGTGACTTGATTATGATGAATTGATGTAGTTTGGTCTAAATTGTGGGAGATGACCCTAACCCTTAACCCTTAACCCTAGGTATTGGGATTGATATGAATTTGAGTTGGATTGATGTAATTGATCTAATTATTGTTTAAATCATCTATAATGGTTGTTATTGCATTGATCATAAGTATATTGTAATGAATGGAAGTTCTTCATGCCTATTTCTTGATTATTGAATCTAGGGTAAGAAGATAGACTTTGATATCATGCTACCAAGCTTTGATTGAGTATTGCATTGTGGTATAGTGATTCTCTTAAATTAGTTCTTATGTTGATTATTGAATTACATCGGTATGATGACCCAAATTGGGGTTGATCTATGGGTTGATGGTAAGGCCCTTATTGGTGAACTATGGAGAAGTATTGGTAAGTCTTGAATATCCTAATCATTACTTCAAATTGTGATTAGTTGTCATCAAGTGATAATGTTGTATTGAAGTATACCTCGTTTAAGGTGATAGGTTGGTATGATGATCGAATTGAAATGTTTAGGTTGGTTGTGAGGCTGCCTAGAAGTACATGATATAGGGAAGTTGTTATGTAAAGATGTGCCCTATTGTGATGAGATGTTTAAGGGCTAACTTCACCTATATGAATTGTTAATGAAAGGATTATTTCTCATACAATTCTTATTGAGCTATGATATATATATATATAGGTATGTATATTTATGATTATGATAAGAGTAAAGGCTTTTCAATAAAGGGACCTAGCTTAGCACCGATTGAGCTTGTATGTGAGGGAGTGACACT
>JABWTJ010000782.1:52500-55000 GCA_016801875.1 Solanum sitiens | reverse complement strand
TGCGATTTTAAAGCCAAGTGAGATGTCAAGGGGAAAATAGGTCTGCGTATGCAGCACGGGCATTCCACGTCCGCGGACAGGCGACATTTGCCAAGGCCTGCGCAGAATAGGCGTGGACTGCAAAATCTGCCCTTGGACTGCACACGCGGTCAGACGACATCGGGCGTGGCATGCCATCATCGCCTTTGGACTAGTTGACACTGTCGAACGACTTAGCCCGTGGCATGCCATTATAGCCCTCGGGCAGGACACACGGTCGGACGACGTCGGGCGTGGCATGCCATCATTGCCTTTGGACTAGTTGACACGGTCGAACGACGTCGAGCATGGCATGCCATCATCGCCCTTAGATAGCACGCACGGTCGAAAGACGTCGGGCGTGGCATGTCATCATCGCCCTTGGGCCGCACACATGATCGAACGACATCGGGCGTAACATTTTGTCATCGCCTTTGGACTAGGTGACACGATTGGACGACGTCGGGCATGGCATGCCATCATCGCCCTTGGGCAGCACACACGGTAGGACAACATCGGGCATGGCATTCCATCATCGCCCTTGGACAGCACGCACGGTCGGACGACGTCGAGCGTGGCATGCCATCATGGCCCTTTGACAGCACACACGGTCGGACGACGTCGGGCATGCCATTCCATCATCGCCCTTGGACTGCACGCACGGTCGAACGACGTCGGGCATGCCATGCCATCATCGCCCTTGGGCAGCACACACGATCGGACAATGTCGGACGTGGTAGTCCATCATCGCCCTTGGACAGCACGCACGATCGAACATCGCCGGGCGTGGCATGCCATCATGGCCCTCAGACAGCACACACGGTCGGACGATGTAGGGCGTGGCATGCCATCATCTCCCCTTAACTGCATGCACGGTCGATGACCCTTTGACAGCACACACGATCGGACAAAGTCGGGTGTGGCATGCCATCATCGCCCTTGGACTGCACTCAAGGTCAAACGACGTCGGGCGTGGCATGCCATCATCGTCCTTGGGCAGCACACACGGTCGGACTACGTCGGGCGTGGCATGCCATTATCGCCCTTGGGCAGCATACACAATCGGACGACGTCGGACATGGCATGCCATCATCGCCCTTGGACAGCATGCACGGTTGGACGACGTCGGGCGTGGCATGTCATCTTGGCCCTTTGACAGCACGCACGGTCGGAACGTTGGGCGTGGCATGCCATCATCGCTTGGACTGCACGCAGGTCGACGACGTGGGTGGGCATGCCATCATCGCCCTTGGACTACAACGCACGGTCAAACGACGTCGGGCGTGGCATGCATCAATGCCTTTGGACTACTTGACACGGTCGGACGACGTCGGGCGTGGCATGCCATCATCGCCTTTGGACTACACGCACGGTCGGACGACGTCGGGCGTGGCATGCCATCATCGCCCTTGGCCAGCACACACGGTCAGACAACGTCGGGCGTGGCATGCCATCATCGCCCTTAGGCAGCACACATGGTCAGACGACATTGGGTGTGGCATGCCATCATCGCCCTTGGACAGCATGCACGATCGGACGACGTTAGGCGTGGTATGCCATCATCGCCCTGGGACTGCCCGCACGGTCAGACGATGTCAGGCGTGGCATGTCATCATCGCCCTAGGGCAGCACACACGGTCGAACGATGTCGGGCGTCGCATGCAATCATGGCCTTTTGACAACACACACAGTAGGACAACGTCGGGCGTTGCATGCCATCTTCGCCCTTGGACTGCACGCACGATCGGACGGCGTATGGCGTGGCATGCCATCATCGCCCTTGGACACCACACGGTCGAATGACATCAGGCGTGGCATACCATCAGACAGCACACGGTCAAACGACGTCGGGCGTTGTATACCATCATCGCCCTTGGACCACACGCACGGTCGTACGACGTCGAGCGTGGCATGCCATCATGGCCCTTGGGAAGCACACACGGTCGGACGACGTCGGGCATGGCATGCCATCATCGCCCTTGGACTGCACGCACGGTCGAACGACGTCGGGCGTGGCATGCCATCATCGCTCTTAGGCAGCACACACGTTGGGACTACGTCGGGCGTGGCATGCCATTATCGCCCTTGGGAAGCACACACGGTCGGACGACATCGGACGTGGCATGCCATCATCTCCCTTGGACAACATGCACGATCGGACGACGTCGGGCGTTGCATGCCATAATGGCCCTTAGACAGCACACACGGTCAGACGACGTCGGGCGTGGCATGCCATCATAGCCCTTGGACTGCACACATGGTCGAACGACGTCGGGCGTGGCATGTCATCATCGCCCTTGGACAGCACGCACGGTCGGATGACGTCGAGCGTGGAATGCCATCAATGCCTTTGGGTTACTTGACACGGTCGGACGACGTCGGGCGATGCATGCCATCATCGCCTTTGGACTAGGTGACACGGTAGGGCGACATCGGGTGTGGCATGCCATCATCGCCTTTGGACTAGTTGACACGATCGGAC
>JABWTJ010000782.1:37500-42500 GCA_016801875.1 Solanum sitiens | reverse complement strand
ACGGTCGAACGACATCAGGCGTGGCATACCATCATGGCCCTTTGACAGCACACGGTCGAACGACGTCGGGCGTTGTATGCCATCATCGCCCTTGGACCACACGCATGGTCGAACGTCGTCGGGCATGGCATGCCATCATGGCACTAGGGCAGCACACACGGTCGGACGACGTCGAGTGTGGCATGCCATCATCGCCCATGGACTGCATGCACGGTCGAACGACGTCGAACGTGGCATTCCATCATCGCCTTTGGACAGCACGCACGGTTGGACGACGTCGAGCGTGGCATGCCATCATGGCCCTTTGACAGCACGCACGATCGGACGACGTTGTGCGTGGCATGCCATCATCGCCCTTGGACTGCACGCACAGTCGGACAACGTCGGGCGTGGCATGCTATCATCTCCCTTGGACTGCATGCACGGTTGAACGACGTCGGGCGTGGCATGCCATCAATGCCTTTGGACTACTCGACACGGTCGGACGACGTTGGGCGATGCATGCCATCATCGCCTTTGTACTAGGTGACACGGTCGAACGACGTCGGGCGTGAAATGCCATCATCGCCCTTGGGCAGCACACACGGTCAGACAACGTCGGGCGTGGCATGCCATTATCGCCCTTGGGCAGCACACAAGGTTAGACGACGTTGGGTGTTGCATGCCATCATTGCCCTTGGACACCATGCACGATCGGACGACGTCAGGCGTGGCATGCCATCATCGCTCAGGGACTACCCGTAGGGTCGAACGACGTTAGGCGTGGCATGCCATCTTCGCCCTGGGACTGCCCGCATGGTCGTACGATGTCAGGCGTGGCATGCCATCATCGCCCTTGGGCAGCACACACGGTCGGACGATGTCGGGCGTCGCATGCAATCATGGCCATTTGACAGCACACATAGTAGGACGACGTCAGGCGTTGCATGCCATCATCGCCCTTGGACTGTACGCGCGATCGGACGACGTCTGGCGTGGCATGTCATCATCGCCCTTCGACACCACACGGTCAAACGACATCAGGCGTAGCATATCATCATGGCCCTTTGACAGCACACGGTCGAACGACATATGGCGTTGCATGCCATCCTCGCCCTTGGACCACACGCACGGTCAGACGACAGCACACACGGTCGGACGACGTCGGGCGTGGCATGCCATCATTGCCCTTGGACTGCACGCACGATCGAACGACGTTGGGCGTGGCATGCCATCATCACCCTTGGTCAGCACACACGGTCGGACGACGTCGGGCATGGCATGCCATCAATGCCTTTGGACTACTTGACACAGTAGGACGACTTCGGGCGATGCATGCCATCATCGCCTTTGGACTAGGTGACACGGTCGGACGTCGTCGAGCATGGCATGCCATCATTGCCCTTGGGCAGCACACACGATCGGACGACGACATGCGTGGCATACCATCATCGCCCTTAGGGAGCACACACGATCAAACGACTTTGGGCGTGGCATGCCGTCATCACCCTTGGACAGCACGCACGGTCGGACGACGTCAAGCGTGGCATGCCATCATCGCCCTTGGACTGCATGCACGATCGAACCACGTTTGGCGTGGCATGCCATCATTTCCCTTGGGCACCACACTGTCGGACGGCATCGGGCGTGCCATGCCATCATGGACCTTTGACAGCACACACGGTAAAACAATGTCGGGCGTTGCATGCCATCATCATCCTTGGACTGCACGCACCGTCGGACAACGTCGGGCGTGGTATGCCATCATGGGGCATGGACAGCGCACACGGTCGGACGACGTCGGGCGTGGAATTCCATCATGTCCCTTTGACAGCACACACGGTCGGACGACGTCGAGCGTTGAATGCCATCATCTCCCTTGGACTGCACGCACGGTCGAACGACGTCGGGCGTGGCATGCCATCATCGCCTTTGGACTAGTTGACACGGTCGGACGACGTCGGGCGTGGAATGCCATCATCGCCTTTGTACTGGTTGACACAGTCGGACGACGTCGGGCGTGGCATGCCATCATTGCCTTTGGACTAGTTGACACGGTTGGACGACGTCGGGCGTGGCATGCCATCATAGCCCTTCGACAGCACACATGGTCGGACGACGTCGGGCGTGGCATGTCATCATAGCCCTTCGACAGCACACATGGTCGGACGATGTCGGCGTGGCATGTCATCATCGCCCTTGGACAACACACACGGTCGGCCATTGTCGGGCGTGTCATGCCATCATAGCCCTTGGACATCACACATGGTCGGCCATCATTGGACGTGACTGCACACGACGATCGGTCGTGGCTTGCCTGCATCGGTTGTGGCTTGCGCGATATTGTTCGAGCTCTAGTCGAAACATGTGGATGTTCCTGTCGTACATAAACCAAAGGAATTTGAAACAACCTTCATGCATAACAAACATATTCATCTACTTTCCATTATGTATTCTCAACGTTTTCGCCTCACGTTGCTCGTTCATATCATTGTTCATTACTTTTATTGTTTATACGATATTGAAACATCTTTTATTTGTGCAAATATGTAGCCTATCATTACTTTGACAAGTTTAGAAGTGTTTTCGAGCATTTCTGTATTTTTCCAACATTTAATCATTATTTTATAATTTATTTTATGGTTTATTATTTTTTACATCTCGTTTTAAAAATTAAAATGTACTAAATTTTTTATTTTAAGGTTACTATATTTATTTGTGAATTTTCTACGTTGATTTCATATTTTTTTGATATTTTTCCTATTTGTTATTAATTTATTACTAATTTTTCAGAAATTTTGGAAAAAAATAAAAATTAAAAATAATTGTTGAAAAATACTTTTTTTATATATAAAAGTCATTTGTGAAAGATAATGTGTGTTTGTACCTTTGAACGTGCATATTTGGGTTGTACATTTCCATTATGATTCTCTAGAAAATCTATGTCTACTCCTATCACATGGGTAAAACTTTTTTAAGCATATATAAGGGGGGTAGAGGTGTTGGAGGCAGACTAAGGCGCAGGCAGGCGGACGGCATAGGCGTTTCATGGGCTTAGTAGGCGTGCTGCATGGACGCTTGATGGCATGCATGGCCTGTCCGTGCTACGCCGTTGGGCGTTTCCAAAAACACGCCGGCAGCGTCGGCGGGGCGAGTGAGGCGAAAGCAGGAGGACGTCACGGGCATACTGTGGGCTTAGTAGGCGTGCTACATGGGCACTTGATGGCATACATGGCTTGTCCGTTCTACGCCGTTGGGCGTTTACAAAAACACATCGGCGACGTCGGCGGGGCAAGTGAGGTGAAGGCAGGCCAACGTCATGGGCGTCCTGTGGGCTTAGTAGGCGTGCCGCGTGGGCGCTTGAGGGCATGCATGGCTCGTCCGTGCTACGCCATTGGGCATTTACAAAAACATGTCGACGACGTCTGCGGGGCGTTTGAGGCGAAAGCATGCGGACGTAAAGGGCATCTTGTGAGCTTAGTAGGCGTGCTGCGTGGGCGCTTGATGGCATCTATGGCTCGTCCGTGCTACGTCGTTGGGCGCTTACAAAAATATGTCGGCGACGTCTGCGGGGCCACTGAGGCATAACAAGGAGGACGCCGTGGGCGTCCTGTGGGCTTAGTAGGCGTGCTGCGTGGGCGTTTGTTGGCATGCATGGCTTGTCCGTGCTATGCCGTTGGGCGCTTAGTAAAACATGCCAGCGACGTCTGCAGGGCGACCGTGCGTTGCCGAGGGAACTTCTCATGATCGGTTTTATAGAAGCGTTTGGTGTGGAAACAACAGTGGTTTCGGGCGAGTGGCGAGTTCTAGAGCTTCTGTTACGTCGGGTGATGCATGCCATCATCGCCTTTGGACTAGGTGACACGGTCGAACGTCGTGAAGCGTGGCATGCCATCATCGCCCTTGGGCAGCACACACAATCGGACGACGTCATGCGTGGCATGCCATCATCGCCCTTGGGGAGCACACACGGTCAAACGACTTTGGGCGTGGCATGCCGTCATCACCCTTGGACAGCACGCACGGTCGGACGACGTCAAGCGTGGCATGCCATCATCGCCCTTGGACTGCACGCACGATCGAACAACGTCTTGCGTGGCATGCCATCATTTCCCTTGGGCACCACACAGTCAGACGGCATCGGGCGTGCCATGCCATCATGGACCTTCGACAGCACACACGGTCGAACAATGTCGGGCGTTGCATGCCATCATCGTCCTTAGACTACACGCACGGTCGGACAACATCGGGCGTGGCATGCCATCATGGGGCTTGGACAGCACAAACGGTCGGACGACGTCGGGCGTGGAAATCCATCATGTCCCTTTGACAGCACACACGGTCGGATGACGTCGAGCGTGGAATGACATCATCTCCCTTGGACTGCACGCACGGTCGAACAACGTCGGGCGTGGCATGCCATCATCGCCTTTGGACTAGTTGACACGGTCGGACGACGTCGGGCGTGGCATGCCATCATCGCCTTTGTACTAGTTGACACAGTCGGACGACGTCGGGCGTGGCATGCCATCATTGCCTTTGGACTAGTTGACACGGTTGGATGACGTCGGGCGTGGCATGCCATCATAGCCCTTCGACAGCACACATGGTTGGACGACGTCGAGCGTGGCATGTCATCATAGCCCTTCGACAGCACACATGGTCGGACGACGTCGGCGTGGCATGTCATCATCGCCCTTGGACAACACTCACGGTCGGCCATTGTCGGGCGTGTCATGCCATCATAGCCCTTCGACATCACACACGGTCGGCCATCATCGGACTTGACTGCACACGACGGTTGGCCGTGGCTTGCCCGCATCGGTTGTGGCTTCCGCGACATTGTTCGAGCTCTAGTCGAAACATGTGGATGTTCCTGTCGTACATAAATCAAAGGAATTTGAAACAACCTTCATGCATAACAAACATATTGATCTACTTTCCATTATCTATTCTCAACGTTTTCGCCTCACGTTGCTCGTTCATATCATTGTTCATTACTTTTATGGTTCGTACGATAT
>JABWTJ010000782.1:27500-30000 GCA_016801875.1 Solanum sitiens | reverse complement strand
CATGCCATCATCTCCCTTGGACTGCACACATGGTCGAACGACGTCGGGCGTTGCATGCCATCAATGCCTTTGGACTAGGTGACACGGTCGAACGACGTCGGGCGTGGCATGCCATCATCGCCCTTGGGCAGCACACACGGTCAGACAACGTCGGGCGTGGCATGCCATCATCGCCCTTGGGCAGCACACATGGTCGGACGAAGTCGGGCGTGGTATGTCATCATCGCCCTTCGACAACACACACGGTCGGCCATTGTCGGGCGTATCATGCCATCATAGCCCTTGGACATCACACACGGTCGGCCGTCATCGGACGTGCCTGCACACGACGGTCGGCCGTGGCTTGCCCGCATCGGTCGTGGTTTGCGCGACATTGTTCGAGCTCTAGTCGAAACATGTGGATGTTTCTATCGTACATAAATCAAAGGAATTTGAAACAACCTTCATGCATAACAAACATATTCATCTACTTTCCATTATCTATTCTCAACGTTTTCGCCTCACGTTGCTCGTTCGTATCATTTTTCATTACTTTTATGGTTCGTACGATATTGAAACATCTTTTATTTGTGCGAATATGTAGCCCATCATTACTTTGACAAGTTTAGAAGTGTTTTCGAGCATTTCCGTATTTTTCCGACATTTAATCATTATTTTATAATTTATTTTTATGGTTTATTATTTTTTAAGTATCGTTTTAAAAATTAAAATGTACTAAATTTTTTATTTTAAGGTTACTATATTAATTTGTGAATTTTCTACGTTGATTTCATATTTGTTTGATATTTTTCCTATTTGTTATTAATTTATTACTAATTTTCAGAAATTTCGGAAAAAAATAAAAATTAAAAACAATTGTTGAAAAATACTTTTTTTTATATATAAAAGTCATTTGTGAAAGATAATGTGTGTTTGTACCTTAGAACGTGCATATTTGGGTTGTACATTTCCATTATAATTCTAAAGAAAGTCCATGTTTACTCCTGTCACATGGGTAAAACTTTTTTAAGCATATATAAGGGGGATAGAGGTGTTGGAGGAAGACTGAGGTGCAGGCAGGCGGACGGCATACGCATCCCGTGGGCTTAGTAGGCGTGCTGCGTGGGCGCTTGATGGCATGCATGTCTTGTCCGTGCTACGCCGTTGGGCGTTTACAAAAACACGCCGGCGACGTCGGCGGGGTGAGTGAGGCGAAGGCAGGAGGACGTTACGAGCGTCCTGTGGGCTTAGTAGGCGTGCTGCATGGGCGCTTGATGGCATGCATGGCTTGTCCGTGCTATGCCGTTGGGCATTTACAAAAACACGCCGGCGACGTCGACGGGGCGAGTGAGGTGAAGGCACACCAACGTCACGGGCATCCTATGGGCTTAGTAGGCGTGCTGCGTGGGCGCTTGATGGCATGCATGGCTTGTCCGTGCTACGCCATTGGGCATTTACAAAAACATGTCGGCGGGGCGTTTTAGGCAAAAGCACGCGGACGTCAAGGGCGTCCTGTGGGCTTAGTAGGCGTGCTGCGTGGGCGCTTGATGGCATCCATGGCTCGTCCGTCCTATGTTGTTGGGCGCATACAAAAACATGTCGGCGATGTCTGCGGGGCGACTGAGGCGTAACAAGGCGGACGTCATGGGCATCCTGTGGGCTTAGTAGGCGTGCTGCATGGGCGTTTGAAGGCATGTATGGCTTGTCCGTGCTACGCCTTTGGGCGCTTACAAAAACATGCCAGCGACATCTGCAGGGCGATCGTGCGTTGTCGAGGGAACTTCTCATGATCGCTTTTATAGAAGCGTTTGGTGTGGAAACAGCAGTGCTTTCGGGCGAGTGGGGAGTTCTAGAGCTTCTGTTACGGCTAACTCTAGGCGTCGCACGCACGGGGCACGTAAGGCCATGTACGGCCAGACGCTACTATGGACCGGGCGTGGGCAGTTCCCCTGTGTGAACCTTAGTCTTCCTCCAACAATCTCTGCAGTGATTGAATTCTCAACTCCCTTAGGCATGCGCGCAACGGCGGGTATAGCATTGGCTTTGCAAAGAAGGCATTCGACATCGTCGCACGACATCTCATGTCGGGCGTCGGGGTAGATGTCGGGCGTGCATCGTTGGAGCTATTCACATACTGCACATGAGTGGTATTAGGCATGTGTGGTTAGGTTGGATCCCTGCTTCGAGCAGCGATGTCCTAACTCGCATGCCATCTGGGTGGCGGATGAAGCGCAACCTAGGCTTGATGGACGTCGGAATCCTGTGTTGCATACCTACTACCAAGGCATTGTGCACGTGCAATCAGTCGCCTTTCTCCCCTCGCATTCCATGTGCGGGGTGAACCCAAAAAATGGTCTCGCGTCCCACGCCTTCTCTCGCTTCGTCGTGCGATGGCGTGGTCCGCAAGCGGCGCATCAAATTATCGGATACGGTAGATGCAGTAGGCATGGGGCCTTCACCGGCTTCTATCTGCCCAAAATGAATGCTCCTTGCGAATGACTGCCGCGCTCGCCTTGGACTT
>JABWTJ010000782.1:12500-20000 GCA_016801875.1 Solanum sitiens | reverse complement strand
GTGGCATGCCATCATCGCCCTAGGGCAGCACACACGGTCGGACGATGTCGGGCGTCGCATGCAATCATGGCCCTTTGACAGCACACACAGTAGGACGACGTCGGGCATTGCATGCCATCATCGCCCTTGGTCTGCACGCACGATCGGACGGCGTCTGGCGTGGCATGCCATCCTCGCCCTTGGACACCACACGGTCGAACGACATCAGGCGTGGCATACCATCATGGCCCTTTGACAGCACACAGTCGAACGACGTCGGGCGTTGTATGCCATCATCGCCCTTGGACCACACGCACAGTCAAACGTCGTCGGGCATGGCATGCCATCATGGCCCTAGGGCAGCACACACGGTCGAATGACGTCGAGCGTGGCATGCCATCATCGCCCATGGACTGCATGCACGGTCGAACGACGTCGAACGTGGCATTCCATCATCGCCTTTGGACAGCACGCACGGTTGGACGACGTTGGGCGTGGCATGCCATCATGGCCCTTTAACAGCACGCACGATCGGACGACGTTGGGCGTGGCATGCCATCATCGCCCTTGGACTGCACGCACAGTCGGACGACGTCGGGCGTGGCATGCTATCATCTCCCTTGGACTGCATGCACGGTTGAACGACGTCGGGCGTGGCATGCCATCAATGCCTTTGGACTACTAGACACGGTCGGACGACGTTGGGCGATGCATGCCATCATCGCCTTTGTACTAGGTGACACGGTCGAACGACGTCGGGCGTGGCATGCCATCATCGCCCTTGGGCAGCACACACGGTCAGACAACGTCGGGCGTGGCATGCCATTATCACCCTTGGGCAGCACACAAGGTTAGACGACATTGGGTGTTGCATGCCATCATTGCCCTTGGACACCATGCATGATCGGACGACGTCAGGCGTGGCATGCCATCATCGCTCAGGGACTACCCGTACGGTCGAACGACGTCAGGCGTGGCATGCCATCTTCGCCCTGGGACTGCCCGCATGGTCGTACGATGTCAGGCGTGGCATGCCATCATCGCCCTTGGGCAGCACACACGGTCGGACGATGTCGAGCGTCGCATGCAATCATGGCCATTTGACAGCACACATAGTAGGACGACGTCAGGCGTTGCATGCCATCATCGCCCTTGGACTGTACGCACGATCGGACGACGTCTGGCGTGGCATGTCATTATCGCCCTTCGACACCACACGGTCAAACGACATCAGGCGTAGCATATCATCATGGCCCTTTGACAGCACACGGTCGAACGACATATGGCGTTGCATGCCATCCTCGCCCTTGGACCACACGCACGGTCAGACGACATCGAGCGTGGCATGCCATCATGGCCCTTGGGCAGCACACACGGTCGGACGACGTCGGGCGTGGCATGCCATCATTGCCCTTGGACTGCACGCACGATCGAACGACGTTGGGCGTGGCATGCCATCATCACCCACTTGGTCACACCACGGTCGGACGAGACGTCGGGCAATGGCATGCATCAATGCCTTTGGACTACTTGACACAGTAGGACGACTTTCGGGCGATGCCCATGCCTCATCGCCTTTGGACTAGGTGACACGGTCCGGACGTCGTCGAGCATGGCATGCCATCATCGCCCTTGGGCAAGCACACACGATCGGACAACTCTGCGTGGCATACCATCATCGCCCTTGGGGAGCACACACGATCAAACGACTTTGGGCGTGGCATGCCGTCATCACCCTTGGACAGCACGCACGGTCGGACGACGTCAAGCGTGGCATGCCATCATCGCCCTTGGACTGCACGCACGATCGAACAACGTTTGGCGTGGCATGCCATCATTTCCCTTGGGCACCACACTGTCGGACGGCATCGGGCGTGCCATGCCATCATGGACCTTTGACAGCACACACGGTAAAACAATGTCGGGCATTGCATGCCATCATCATCCTTGGACTGCACGCACCGTCGGACAACGTCGGGCGTGGTATACCATCATGGGGCTTGGACAGCGCACACGGTCGGACGACGTCGGGCGTGGAATTCCATCATGTCCCTTTGACAGCACACACGGTCGGACGACGTCGAGCGTTGAATGCCATCATCTCCCTTGGACTGCACGCACGGTCGAACGACGTCGGGCGTGGCATGCCATCATCGCCTTTGGACTAGTTGACACGGTCGGACGACGTCGGGCGTGGAATGCCATCATCGCCTTTGTACTGGTTGACACAGTCGGACGACGTCGGGCGTGGGATACCATCATTGCCTTTGGACTAGTTGACACGGTTGGACGACGTCGGGCGTGGCATGCCATCATAGCCCTTCGACAGCACACATGGTCGGACGACGTCGGGCGTGGCATGTCATCATAGCCCTTCGACAGCACACATGGTCGGACGATATCGGCGTGGCATGTCATCATCGCCCTTGGACAACACACACGGTCGGCCATTGTCGGGCGTGTCATGCCATCATAGCCCTTGGACATCACACACGGTCGGCCATCATTGGACGTGACTGCACACGACGGTCGGTCGTGGCTTGCCTGCATCGGTTATGGCTTGCGCGACATTGTTCGAGCTCTAGTCGAAACATGTGGATGTTCCTGTCGTTCATAAACCAAAGGAATTTGAAACAACCTTCATGCATAACAAACATATTCATCTACTTTCCATTATGTATTCTCAACGTTTTCGCCTCACGTTGCTCGTTCATATCATTGTTCATTACTTTTATGGTTTATACGATATTGAAACATCTTTTATTTGTGGAAATATGTAGCCTATCATTACTTTGACAAGTTTAGAAGTGTTTTCGAGCATTTCTGTATTTTTCCAACATTTAATCATTATTTTATAATTTATTTTATGGTTTATTATTTTTTACATCTCGTTTTAAAAATTAAAATGTACTAAATTTTTTATTTTAAGGTTACTATATTTATTTGTGAATTTTCTACGTTGATTTCATATTTTTTTGATATTTTTCCTATTTGTTATTAATTTATTACTAATTTTTCAGAAATTTTGGAAAAAAATAAAAATTAAAAATAATTGTTGAAAAATACTTTTTTTATATATAAAAGTCATTTGTGAAAGATAATGTGTGTTTGTACCTTTGAACGTGCATATTTGGGTTGTACATTTCCATTATGATTCTCTAGAAAATCTATGTCTACTCCTATCACATGGGTAAAACTTTTTTAAGCATATATAAGGGGGGTAGAGGTGTTGGAGGCAGACTAAGGCGCAGGCAGGCGGACGGCATAGGCGTTTCATGGGCTTAGTAGGCGTGCTGCATGGACGCTTGATGGCATGCATGGCCTGTCCGTGCTACGCCGTTGGGCGTTTCCAAAAACACGCCGGCAGCGTCGGCGGGGCGAGTGAGGCGAAAGCAGGAGGACGTCACGGGCATACTGTGGGCTTAGTAGGCGTGCTACATGGGCACTTGATGGCATACATGGCTTGTCCGTTCTACGCCGTTGGGCGTTTACAAAAACACATCGGCGACGTCGGCGGGGCAAGTGAGGTGAAGGCAGGCCAACGTCATGGGCGTCCTGTGGGCTTAGTAGGCGTGCCGCGTGGGCGCTTGAGGGCATGCATGGCTCGTCCGTGCTACGCCATTGGGCATTTACAAAAACATGTCGACGACGTCTGCGGGGCGTTTGAGGCGAAAGCATGCGGACGTAAAGGGCATCTTGTGAGCTTAGTAGGCGTGCTGCGTGGGCGCTTGATGGCATCTATGGCTCGTCCGTGCTACGTCGTTGGGCGCTTACAAAAATATGTCGGCGACGTCTGCGGGGCCACTGAGGCATAACAAGGAGGACGCCGTGGGCGTCCTGTGGGCTTAGTAGGCGTGCTGCGTGGGCGTTTGTTGGCATGCATGGCTTGTCCGTGCTATGCCGTTGGGCGCTTAGTAAAACATGCCAGCGACGTCTGCAGGGCGACCGTGCGTTGCCGAGGGAACTTCTCATGATCGGTTTTATAGAAGCGTTTGGTGTGGAAACAACAGTGGTTTCGGGCGAGTGGCGAGTTCTAGAGCTTCTGTTACGTCGGGTGATGCATGCCATCATCGCCTTTGGACTAGGTGACACGGTCGAACGTCGTGAAGCGTGGCATGCCATCATCGCCCTTGGGCAGCACACACAATCGGACGACGTCATGCGTGGCATGCCATCATCGCCCTTGGGGAGCACACACGGTCAAACGACTTTGGGCGTGGCATGCCGTCATCACCCTTGGACAGCACGCACGGTCGGACGACGTCAAGCGTGGCATGCCATCATCGCCCTTGGACTGCACGCACGATCGAACAACGTCTTGCGTGGCATGCCATCATTTCCCTTGGGCACCACACAGTCAGACGGCATCGGGCGTGCCATGCCATCATGGACCTTCGACAGCACACACGGTCGAACAATGTCGGGCGTTGCATGCCATCATCGTCCTTAGACTACACGCACGGTCGGACAACATCGGGCGTGGCATGCCATCATGGGGCTTGGACAGCACAAACGGTCGGACGACGTCGGGCGTGGAAATCCATCATGTCCCTTTGACAGCACACACGGTCGGATGACGTCGAGCGTGGAATGACATCATCTCCCTTGGACTGCACGCACGGTCGAACAACGTCGGGCGTGGCATGCCATCATCGCCTTTGGACTAGTTGACACGGTCGGACGACGTCGGGCGTGGCATGCCATCATCGCCTTTGTACTAGTTGACACAGTCGGACGACGTCGGGCGTGGCATGCCATCATTGCCTTTGGACTAGTTGACACGGTTGGATGACGTCGGGCGTGGCATGCCATCATAGCCCTTCGACAGCACACATGGTTGGACGACGTCGAGCGTGGCATGTCATCATAGCCCTTCGACAGCACACATGGTCGGACGACGTCGGCGTGGCATGTCATCATCGCCCTTGGACAACACTCACGGTCGGCCATTGTCGGGCGTGTCATGCCATCATAGCCCTTCGACATCACACACGGTCGGCCATCATCGGACTTGACTGCACACGACGGTTGGCCGTGGCTTGCCCGCATCGGTTGTGGCTTCCGCGACATTGTTCGAGCTCTAGTCGAAACATGTGGATGTTCCTGTCGTACATAAATCAAAGGAATTTGAAACAACCTTCATGCATAACAAACATATTGATCTACTTTCCATTATCTATTCTCAACGTTTTCGCCTCACGTTGCTCGTTCATATCATTGTTCATTACTTTTATGGTTCGTACGATATTGAAACATCTTTTATTTGTGCAAATATGTAGCCTATCATTACTTTGACAAGTTTAGAAGTGTTTTCGAGCATTTCTGTATTTTTCCGACATTTAATCATTATTTTATAATTTATTTTTATGGTTTATTATTTTTTACATCTCGTTTTAAAAATTAAAATGTACTAAATTTTTTATTTTAAGGTTACTATATTAATTTGTGAATTTTCTACGTTGATTTCATATTTTTTTGATATTTTTCCTATTTGTTATTAATTTATTACTAATTTTTCGGAAAAAAATAAAAATTAAAAATAATTGTTGAAAAATACTTTTTTTATATATAAAAGTCATTTTTGAAAGATAATGTGTGTTTGTACCTTTGAACGTGCATATTTGGGTTGTACATTTCCATTATGATTCTCTAGAAAATCTATGTCTACTCCTGTCACATGGGTAAAACTTTTTTAAGCATATATAAGGGGGGTAGAGGTGTTGGAGGCAGACTGAGGCGCAGGCAGGCGGACGGCATAGGCGTTTCGTGGGATTAGTAGGCGTGCTGCGTGGGCGCTTGATGGCATGCATGGCCTGTCCGTGCTATGCCGTTGGGCGTTTACAAAAACACGCCGGCAGCGTCGGCGGGGCGAGTGAGGCGAAGGCAGGAGGACGTCACGGGCGTACTGTGGGCTTAGTAGGCGTGCTGCGTGGGCACTTGATGGCATGCATGGCTTGTCCGTTCTACGCCGTTGGGCGTTTACAAAAACACATTGGCGACGTCGGCGGGGCAAGTGAGGTGAAGGCAGGCCAACGTCATGGGCATCCTGTGGGCTTAGTAGGCATGCTGCGTGGGCGCTTGATGGCATGCATGGCTCGTCCGTGCTACGCCATTGGGCATTTACAAAAACATGTCGACGACGTCTGCGGGGCGTTTGAGGCGAAAGCATGCGGACGTAAAGGGCATCTTGTGAGCTTAGTAGGCGTGCTGCGTGGGCGCTTGATGGCATCTATGGCTCGTCCGTGCTACGTCGTTGGGCGCTTACAAAAACATGTCGGCGACGTCTGCGGGGCCACTGAGGCATAACAAGGAGGACGTCGTGGGCGTCCTGTGGGCTTAGTAGGCGTGCTGCGTGGGCGTTTGTTGGCATGCATGGCTTGTCCGTGCTATGCCGTTGGGCGCTTAGTAAAACATGCCAGCGACGTCTGCAGGGCGACCGTGCGTTGCCGAGGGAACTTCTCATGATCGGTTTTATAGAAGCGTTTGGTGTGGAAACAACAGTGGTTTCGGGCGAGTGGCGAGTTCTAGAGCTTCTGTTACGTCGGGTGATGCATGCCATCATCGCCTTTGGACTAGGTGACACGGTCGAACGTCGTGAAGCGTGGCATGCCATCATCGCCCTTGGGCAGCACACACAATCGGACGACGTCATGCGTGGCATGCCATCATCGCCCTTGGGGAGCACACACGGTCAAACGACTTTGGGCGTGGCATGCCGTCATCACCCTTGGACAGCACGCACGGTCGGACGACGTCAAGCGTGGCATGCCATCATCGCCCTTGGACTGCACGCACGATCGAACAACGTCTTGCGTGGCATGCCATCATTTCCCTTGGGCACCACACAGTCAGACGGCATCGGGCGTGCCATGCCATCATGGACCTTCGACAGCACACACGGTCGAACAATGTCGGGCGTTGCATGCCATCATCGTCCTTAGACTACACGCACGGTCGGACAACATCGGGCGTGGCATGCCATCATGGGGCTTGGACAGCACAAACGGTCGGACGACGTCGGGCGTGGAAATCCATCATGTCCCTTTGACAGCACACACGGTCGGATGACGTCGAGCGTGGAATGACATCATCTCCCTTGGACTGCACGCACGGTCGAACAACGTCGGGCGTGGCATGCCATCATCGCCTTTGGACTAGTTGACACGGTCGGACGACGTCGGGCGTGGCATGCCATCATCGCCTTTGTACTAGTTGACACAGTCGGACGACGTCGGGCGTGGCATGCCATCATTGCCTTTGGACTAGTTGACACGGTTGGATGACGTCGGGCGTGGCATGCCATCATAGCCCTTCGACAGCACACATGGTTGGACGACGTCGAGCGTGGCATGTCATCATAGCCCTTCGACAGCACACATGGTCGGACGACGTCGGCGTGGCATGTCATCATCGCCCTTGGACAACACTCACGGTCGGCCATTGTCGGGCGTGTCATGCCATCATAGCCCTTCGACATCACACACGGTCGGCCATCATCGGACTTGACTGCACACGACGGTT
>JABWTJ010000782.1:0-7500 GCA_016801875.1 Solanum sitiens | reverse complement strand
GATCGGACGACATCAGGCGTGGCATGCCATCATCGCCCTGGGACTGCCCGCACGGTCTAATGACGTCAGGCGTGGCATGCCATCATCGTCCTAGGGCTACACACACGGTCGGATGATGTCGGGCGTTGCAAGCAATCATGGCCCTTTGACAGCACACACAGTAGGACGACGTCTGGCGTTGCATGCCATCATCGCCCTTGGACTGCAAGCACGATCGGACGGCGTCTGGCGTGGCATGCCATCATCGCCCTTGGACACACGGGTCGAACGACGTCAGGCGTTGTATGCCATCATCTCCCTTGGACCACACGCACGGTCGGACGACGTCGGGCATGGCATGCCATCATGGCCCTTGGGCAGCACACACGGTCGGACGACGTCGGGCGTGGCATGCCATTATCTCCCTTAGGCAGCACATACGGTCGGACGACGTCGGACGTGGCATGCCATTATCGCCGTTGGACAGCACGCACGATTGGATGACGTCGGGCATGGCATGTCATCATGGCCCTTTGATAGCATGCACGGTCGGACGACGTCGGGCGTGGCATGCCATCATCGCCTTTAGACTGCACGCACGGTCGGACGACATCGGGTGTGGCATGCCATCTTCGCCCTTGGATTGGACGCACGGTCGAACGACGTCGAGCGTGGTATGCCATCAATGCCTTTGCACTACTTGACACGGTCGAACGACGTCGGGCGATGCATGCCATCATTGCCTTTGGACTAGGTGACACGGTCGAACGATGTTGGGCGTGGCATGCCATCATCGCCCTTGGGCAGCACACACGGTCAGACAACATCGGGCGTGGCATGCCATCATCGCCCTTGGGCAGCACACATGGTCGGACGAAGTCGGGCGTGGTATGTCATCATCGCCCTTCGACAACACACACGGTCGGCCATTGTCGGGCGTATCATGCCATCATAGCCCTTGGACATCACACACGGTCGGCCGTCATCGGACGTGCCTGCACACGACGGTCGGCCGTGGCTTGCTCGCATCGGTTGTGGTTTGCGCGACATTGTTCGAGCTCTAGTCGAAACATGTGGATGTTTCTATCGTACATAAATCAAAGGAATTTGAAACAACCTTCATGCATAACAAACATATTCATCTACTTTCCATTATCTATTCTCAACGTTTTCGCCTCACGTTGCTCGTTCATATCATTGTTCATTACTTTTATGGTTCGTACGATATTGAAACATCTTTTATTTGTGCAAATATGTAGCCTATCATTACTTTGACAAGTTTAGAAGTGTTTTCGAGCATTTTCGTATTTTTCCGACATTTAATCATTATTTTATAATTTATTTTTATGGTTTATTATTTTTTACATATCGTTTTAAAAATTAAAATGTACTAAATTTTTTATTTTAAGGTTACTATATTAATTTGTGAATTTTCTACGTTGATTTCATATTTTTTTGATATTTTTCCTATTTGTTATTAATTTATTACTAATTTTTCAGAAATTTTGGAAAAAAATAAAAATTAAAAATAATTGTTGAAAAATACTTTTTTTATATATAAAAGTCATTTGTGAAAGATAATGTGTGTTTGTACCTTAGAACGTGCATATTTGGGTTGTACATATCCATTATGATTCTCTAGAAAATCTATGTCTACTCATGTCACATGGGTAAAACTTTTTTAAGCATATATAAGGGGGGTAGAGGTGTTGGAGGCAGACTGAGGCGCAGGCAGGCGGACGGCATAGGCGTCCCGTGGGCTTAGTAGGCGTGCTGCATGGGCGCTTGATGGCATGCATGGCCTGTCCGTGCTACGCCGTTGGGCGTTTACAAAAACACGCCGGCAGCGTCGGCGGGGCGAGTGAGGCGAAGGCAGGAGGACGTCACGGGCGTATTGTGGGCTTAGTAGGCGTGCTGCGTGGGCACTTGATGGCATGCATGGCTTGTCCGTTGTACGCCGTTGGGCATTTGCAAAAACACGTCAGCAACATCGGCGGGGCGAGTGAGGTGAAGGCACACCAACGTCACGGGCATCCTATGGGCTTAGTAGGCGTGCTGCGTGGGCGCTTGATGGCATGCATGGCTTGTCCGTGCTACGCCGTTGGGCATTTACAAAAACATGTCTGCGACGTCTGCGGGACATTTGAGGCGAAAGCACGCGGACGTCAAGGGCGTCCTGTGGGCTTAGTAGGCGTGCTGCGTGGGCGCTTGATGGCATCCATGGCTCGTCCGTGCTACATCGTTGGGCGCTTATAAAAACATGTCGGCGACGTCTGCGGGACGACTGAGGCGTAACAAGGCGAACGTCGTGGGCATCCTGTGGGCTTAGTAGGCGTGCTGCGTGGGCGTTTGTTGGCATGCATGGCTTGTCCGTGCTATGCCTTTGGGTGCTTACAAAAACATGCCAGCGACGTCTGCAGGGCGACCGTGCGTTGCCGAGGGAACTTCTCACGATCGGTTTTATAAAAGCGTTTGGTGTGGAAACAGCAGTGGTTTCGGGCAAGTGGCGAGTTCTAGAGCTTCTGTTACGGCTAACTCTAGGCGTCGCACGCACAGGGCACATAAGGCCATGTACGGCCAGACTCTACTATGGACCGGGCGTGGGTGGTTCCCCTGTGTCAACCTTAGTCTTCCTCCAACAATCTCTGCAGTGATTGAATTCTCAACTCTCTTAGGCACGCGCGCAACGGCGGATATAGCATTGGCTTTGCAAAGAAGGCATTCGACGTCATCGCACGACATCTCATGTCGGGCGTTGGGGTGGATGTTGGGTGTGCATCATTGGAGCTATTCACGTACGGCGCATGAGTGGTATTGGGCATGTGTGGTTAGGTTGGATCCCTGCTTTGAGAAGCGACGTCCTAACTCGCATGCTATCTCGGTGGCGGATAAAGCGCAACCTAGGCTATATGGACGTCGGAATCCTGTGTTGCATACCTACTACCAAGGCATTGTGCACGTGCAATAGGTCGCCTTTCTCCTCTCACATTCCATGTGCGGGGTTAACCAAAAAGACGCTCTCGTGTCCCATGCCTTCCCACGCTTCATCGTGCGATGGCATGGTCCGCGAGCGGCGCCTCAAATTCTTGGATATGGTAGACGCAGTGGGAATGGGGACTTCACCGGCTCCTATCTGCCCAAAATGAATGCTCCTTGTGAATGACTGCCGCGCTCGCCTTGGACCCGACCGTGCTCGAACGGGCACGCCGCTCTCATGCGGTACGCGTCGTCGTTGAGGAATTCTACTGTAAGACCTCGAAAATGAGATAAGGTGTCTAGAGCCTAACATGTTCGTCTTATCGTTATAAGGTCCTAAAATGCCTTATAATGTCATATAGAGTCAGTGTGCAAAGTTTGAGGTGATTTGGAAGTCGAACGTCAAGGGACGTCCAAGACGTTCGATGAATAGTCGCTTATGTGCCTCATGTGTGTATGCATGCCTAAATTGTGTGAAATGAGTCAAATAAGTCTTGAAATAGTTTTAAATGATGTTTAATGTTATTATATGAAGTTTCATAAAGTTTGGAGGTCAAACGCCCAAGAACGTCCAAGACGTTCGAAAGATAGCCCCTAAGACTTTCATCGTATGTCATGTTGAGGTCAAGGCTGTTTGGACGTGTTGTAGGTGTTTGTTTTGGATGAAACTTATGTGGTAGGTCTATAACATGTTAAGGTTTGTAATCGCGTTGGAAACGTCCGGGTACGACTTCTAAAGGGCCCCACAAGAGGCCCCAAAAGAAGGACCTCAAGGCTGCCTAAACACTGCCTGGGCAGTGTCTCTTGACGGACCCAATGACGGACCGTTGGGACCCCAACGGACCGTCAAGCAGGTCCCGTCAAAGGAGACTTGCCTTGGGCAGGTTGTGAGCCAAGAAATTGGCTAAGTCATGGGCGACGGAGGGCATGACGCCCCGTCAAGCCCATGACGCCCTGTCAAGGCATGCGTCGCAAGCTGCCTGCGAGTTGGCTGCCTGCGTGCTGCCACTTAAAGGGGTGAATGGTAAATTCACCCCACGTCCTAACCTGACTATAATAGGTTTAATTAAGTGATTTTATGTGTATATAAGCCATCCAAAACGTGATTAACCCATTCCCAAAACCCTCTCACATATTTTAAGCCTTTCTCTCCAAAAATGTTCTCTCTAAAACCACCATTGTTGGTGAAGCTCAAGAACAGATTCAAGCTGGGTTTTCCATGGATGAATCATGAAGTTTTAGAGGTTTTCAACTAATAAAAGGTATGGTGATCTTCATCTCTAGGTATCTTTTCATCTAGAGAGCCATTCTCAATGTTTTTCAAAGAAAGTTTATGATCAAAGTTCTTCTTCTCCAATCTAGCCATGGGTTCTTTCTCAAAACGTTTTTAATGATTAAATCATGATTAATTGAAGTTAATACAGTGATTTGAATGTTATTTCACTCCAATTGCATGATGAACCCATGTTCCTTCCAAAATTGGTTTAGCTCTTACATGGGCTTTGTGATCTTGACTTGTTATCGATTGAACTATGATTCTCTTACGTTGAGGTGATGGTATATACTGTTATTTACATGAATTGATGTTGAATTGATGTTGAATGATTCATGAGGATTAATGTATGAAGATTTGAGCATGTTTAGCCTAGTTTTCTATAGTTCACTTTAACATTGGTTTTCTTCTGATCTAAAGTGAATTTCAATTAAGTTGTGGTTCTTGTAGCTACTGTTTTAGGTTAATACCATGGTTGAATTGTGGATATAAATCATGTATGACTAAAGTAGAAAAGGCTTGGTTTGAATTAATCTAGGCTCTTCTTGTCTATGAAGTTGTAACTTGTGATCTTAACGTTAGGTTAGTCGCTATAAGAATTGATTATGGTTAATGTCTATAGCTGCTGCCTATAATGAAGTATGAGGATGAATTATATGTAATTAATACAATATGGGTCAATTCATGATAGGTTGAATATGATTAACCTATGTAAACTTACTTTCCATGAACTCCCTATATAAAGTATGCTTGTATCGACCTTAATGGCAAATTGTAGTAGTGTCTCATCTAGACTATGATTTCATTAGCTACTGCCATATATGTGTTTTATTGATGAATAAGGTGTATTGATCAATGATGATCAAAGGATGAGAATTTGGTAAGAATGCTTATTCTCTTTACTCTTCTACTTCTCTATTCCTTATAGTAATGTTGATGAAGCCTTGTATGGCATTGTGTGGTATGGTCCACTTATGGTGGCGGTGTTTACTTTATTGTAATTATATATGTGTTGAACATGGCCATGAAGGCAAATTGATGAACTTATGAACATGTGCTTAAAAAGATACTATGAGAAGCTTATGCCTACTTTCCTATTCTAGTTGTGAATTAGGTTATGTGGCTATTGTATGGGCATGTGTATAATCATGTTAGGGTGTTGTATAGGTGCTGCTATTGATGTGCTAAAGTGGTTAATAGCCTCTACCCATGTATCCCTTATATGGAAGTATAAATAGCTAAAGTTAGGAGTCAAGTTAGGAGTCTTGACTTCATGGTATATATTGTCATGTCTCCTATGCTATTACGTGTTGTGTGTTATGTGCTTGAAGTATAATATGGTCAAGTAAGTGTGGCTGACTTAAGATGTTATTGATGGCCATTACGTGATCATGTTGGTAAATGTACACACACTCTCACTTACATGCATATTACAAGTAGTATAAGTCATTGTGTCTAAATGAAAGGTAGTTCTCATATTCACTAGTGTCTACTACTATGCATACTAAGGTGATGTATGAATGTATGATTTGTATTCCCTTACTAGGATGACTTTATAGGTGTACTAGTATGGACAAGGGTATGGGACTTTGTCTATGCATTGCACATGTATATCTTGATAGGATAGTTCCTAGGTTTGGTTCTTATGCATATGACGGATGATTATATGAACATGTTATGAATATGATATGATGAAGTATGAATGTGTATAGTGTCTTAGTAGGTTTATATGAAAGGATTGCTCATATAGTTATGCCTATAGACTTATACATTGATATATGAACATGTGTGACTTGATGTGTTATGTGAAAGGTTTGCTCACATCTATATATACACTCACACACATGGATGATCTAGTTAGGGAGAAGAGGTCCAACTAGGAGGGCCCAAGAATACTCCAAAACTAGATAGGTGCTTGAATATGCTATAAGCATATGAATGATGAATATCCTAAGACTATGTTTTATAAACATAGGAATAAAGGCTTTTCAATAAAGGGAACTTAGCTTAGCACCGAGTGAACTTGACATTGAGAGGTGTTGACTTCCCTTAGAGGAATATTTCACCATTTGTCCCTTATAGAGTGTTGACTTCCCTTAGAGGAATAATCACCTATGGACCTACGTATGGTGTCGACTTCCCTTAGAGGAATACTCACCTATGTACTTACATGAAGTGTTGACTTTTCTTGAGGAATATTCACTCATGTTATCTCATGAGGTGAGGCCCCATTACCAAATGGTATATAGAGGGAATACCTATCTCTTAGTTCCATAAACTATGCTTGCCACATAGGATCTAGCAAAGTGAATTCACTTGATATGCTAGCATGTATGTTAATGTTCTACCTTGGCTAGGTAGTAACACCTTCCTTTGGTGTAAGGCTCTACAACACCAAATTCCATGATTAGCACCCATGGTCTTAGTGTCGGTTAAGGCTATGGTTTCCCTAAAGGTAAAATGGACAATGGAAGTAATTGAATAGGATCCTAACTAGGAGGACTTAAGGTAAGTTACTTAGGATAGGTGGAAGTAATGAACCCATCTAGACATTGCACAAGTGACTCCTTAGGAAGTCTTAGGAAGGTTCTCTAATGCATATGATTATGTATGTGTCCTTTATGTATGATGTTGTAGTCTTGGATTGACTATGTTTATGTTGTACTATACTTCTATGATGGCATGTGTTGTCTTGTGTAGATACTATATATGGTATTCTCTTATGTTCCTAAGGTGATGCATTGCACCAAGTATCCCTAAAGGATTTTTTAGGAGATTAATGAATTGAAAGAAAGAGTTAGGTGCTAAGAGGGATGAGCTCACTGTAAAGTGACCTCGATTTGTACTTATATTCTATTTGTGCTTTCATATGATGATTGGCCTTTGATTGTGTTTCTATGACGTATGTGGATGATATAAATGATGTTAACAAAGGTTTTATGATGATTTACTCAAAATGGCATGAAGTATGATTTCAAGGAAATGTCCCTTTTAAATGCATGTTTTCGCATGGTTGCCATACTTAGTACATTCTTGTGCTAATCCCATTCTTCTTTACTTTTACACAAAGTGTAGGTTATGGAATGCTTAAAGGAGATCTATGATTGAGGAGCTTGATAGGTGTTTTCTCAAGCTCAAGGAAAGGAATCCTTAAGTTCAAGGATGTCCTACTTATGTCTTTAATATGAAGTCTTTAAATATTGTATAGTTATGTAAGGTATCGTATGGGCCGTGTCCCTAATGTATTCTAAAGTTATTGAGTCTAAGATGGC